>JAAAKG020201357.1:0-23515 GCA_010014905.2 Druon quercuslanigerum | reverse complement strand
TTGAAATTTATATTTGCGTTTAAAGTATTTTATAAGCAATAAGCGAAATAGACTGTTCAATTTTAAAACTAGTCCTAGCAGTTAAAAAAAAACGTTACTAGCAGGTAATTTAATAAATTTGACACTGTGGTACAAATAATATTAAATATAATAATAAAAACACGTTTAAATAATTCCGATTGACTTTTTCTTTATCGCATACAGATTACAATGTATGACAAAATATTTTTTAATGATTAAACAACCCATGAAGTTCAATTCAATCTAGCGTTTTCAAAGTGACACTATTTTTAGCTTTTCTATTCCTTCTTTTCCATTCTTCTACTTTTTAATTTTTTTTAATACGCTTTCGATACATTTTGTTAAGTCGATTGAGGGGAATAGGGTTTGCACTTTTTCTTTTACCGTTGGGGGAGTTTTAGACGGAGGGAAAATCGCGTATTCATGGGAATACAAATTCTTAATTATTCTGAATGCAACGCTTGTTACCGGGGAGATTCTCATGCTTCGCAGTGCGTATGTCGGCTTATGCATTAGACCACTGGTGAAAATCGTGTCTTGTTTTTCTCGTTTGCACGAGCCTCGTTCGGAGAATGTGAAAATAAATAAACTTCTTACAGCTGAGTAGCGGTTCGTTGAAACGAGACATGTGGCAAATGAGTATTTGCGGTCGAATTTTCCCTCTCTAAAGAAGCCTGATTTAAAGGGTTGATTATCTCCCTCGTGAAAAGAAATACCGATTCAATACGCTTTCATACTAGATTCAAACGAGTTTTAATTATTTTCTTCTGTATGTAACCTTCAGCCTACACCTACAATAATTTTAGGGCGTTAAAATATTCTCTCTTTATCTCTCCTGCCCCCTCTTCCTCTTTTCCCTCTGTCACCCATTTTTCCCCCTCGCTTTCAAATGGGGGTTTTATGGCAGGGGAAAAAGCACCAAAGTCTTCCGGCAACCAGAAAAGAGAGGTTTAAGACGTAGTCTTTACTTGGCATTTATTTTATCGAGAGCTGTATGTATTCCTCGAATAGTTTTTGAATTAAAGGCTTTGAAAGAAGAACCCAAAATATAAATTGATTATCCTCATTTTACTCCATAAATGCCAAAATAATATGTTTTTAGATAATTAGGGCCTATTCTTGCTTTAAATACAATCTGCGTTGGGAGTGAAAATTTTCTTCATTCCAATAGGATTAATTCAAAACAGAAACAGGCTTGAGTAAATGTAGAGAATTCCTGAAAATGAAACCAAGAATCCAACGATCAAATTTGGAAAACCACTATAAAATGCTCCTACTGTATACTGTTATTTTTATTATCATCAAATCACAATAAAAAACATTAGTCAATAATATTCACCAGCGATTCAGTCCTTATACAGTACCCTCATCAAGGTAAGAAAAAATTGAGTAGGTAGGAACAGCACCAAAACAACGATGGTCTCTCCTTGATACCTGAAAATAAAGTGAGCGTTAAATTGCAAGTCCACTCTAAACGTACCAGAAATATAAACACACCGTCATAAACACATGAGAAATAGAGAAGGTAAAAAAATCCAGTTTCATTATCATTTTCTTTCCTCTTTTTTATTTTTGTCAAAATATTTTTTTTAAAGAAAAAGAATCTTTTTCAAATTGCAATAGGATTATTTTAGGGCAGGTGTCCAAATTTTCTCGTTGGCTTCTTTGTTTTATTTTTAGGAGCTCTATACATCAACTTGATTATTGGACGTTAAATAGGATTTTAACGGACGTAGCAGAATAAGCATGGTCTGGGTGCCACCGCTCGGATATGATCCATATTGCGGGGACAAGTGGCTTCCCCTATAAGATAAATTTACCCCAAGTAACAACTAAAAAAAAAATTTTACGAAAATTATAAACAAATTTTGAAAAATCAAAAAATCCAATTTTCTCGAAAACGGCTTAAACGGATAAAAGAAATAATTAAAATTTTTAAGTAATTCTTTTAAAAGGAAGTACTTCTGGAACACCAACAATTTTTCTTTCATATCATGCTCACACTGAAGGCATCAATATATATTTTTTCGGAAATGATCAAAGCATTACTTCATAGTTTGAAATAATTAAAACTACTTTTTGGCCCCTTACATGTATGCAGTTCAATGAGAATGAGGGGCCAACTTAATTTTCAGCTTATGACGCAGAAGTTCTACGCAATGGTGTAATAAAATTCAGATGCAACAGCATTATTCGACTGAAAATAAATTGTATCGTGAATTCCCCAGTCATAGTGTCCATCGATTATAAGTAGATAGAAAATTCTTCTTTTTGTTTACTTGCTGACATTCGCCAAACTAATTTCATGTTTCCCAGTATGCACCACGTGGAGGTCACCCGTCAGATTATCATCCCTTAATTTATTTACATTATATACAACTATATATATACTGTATTAATAACTTAACAAAGCATATATACACTATATACATTATTATATACCGAATATTCATTCTGTCATCGAGCGAAACAGTGACGATGACTAATACGCAGCTTCAAAATAATATACATATGTTTTGTGCATATGAAGTGTATATATGTAAATTGTTGGGTATCATGTATGTATATAGTGTAAATAAATTTAGGGATGATAATCTGACTGGCAACCTTCACGTGGTGGATCCTGGGCAAACATAAAATCAGTTTGGCGAATGTCAGCAGTAAGCAAAAAGAAGTATTTTTCTATCTACTTATAATCGATGGACACTATTACTGGGGAATTCACGATAACATTTTTTTTCAGTCGAATAATGCTGTTAAATCTGAATCTTATTACGCCTTTGCGTATAACTTACTACGTCATAAGCTAAAAATTAAGCTGGCCCCTCATTCTTATTGAATTGCATACGTTTTAGGGGCCAAAAAGTACTTTTTATTTTTTTATACTATGAAGTAATGCTTTGATCATTTCCGAAAAAATATATATTGATGTCTTGAATGTAAGCATGATATAGAAGAAAAACTGTTGGTGTTTGTTACGAACAGTTGAATGGGAATCAGCCATTTTTTTCCTTTTCACAAAAAAATAATAGCATAATTATTGTTCTTCGTTAGAGAGAGGTAATGGGCCTGTCCTCTTCCCTATTTCCTTTCAGGGAAGTCAATTGATATTCTCACCCTCGAGTGAAAGGGATGAAAAACTTGGGAGACTAAGTTACAGCACAAATACTTTTATTCCATGGTCAACCCGTATAAAATACAACCCTGCCAAACCAAAGGCATGGGCAACAATCAAATGATATATATTCTGGACAATGCCAGTTTACTCACCCAAACCTCGAGCAGGAAGGGAGAGAAAGAGAGAAAGATTAATTTCGTTTAATTGAACAACTTGAATTGTGCCCTCAAGTTATGATGGGCAGGCCTCTCTTTATCTTTGTGTTAAATGGTTTTTTTTAATTACGGCAGACCCGAGAAGCGGACAAAGTAAATGTGAGAAAAGAAAAACCGCGACCCGAACTGTGCTACTGCACCAGTTAAACTGCCGGGCAAACTATTTGTCTCTGCGACAATTAGATGATTAGCACCGGGAGGTGCAAGACGCGTAGTTTTTATGGATGGAAGGGAAAACTACCTTCCTTGACCACGCGGCATCCCCGTGCGGTGCACCGTCGTTCGTCTTCCCCTTGCCTGTGTCATCATTTTCGTTTGAGGTATCACTCCGCCACTCATCACAGGCGCTAGTATGCACCGTCTTGGTACGAAAATGGTGACCTAAGCATTCCGGTCGTTCCCACGCTTCTTATCTACTGGGATGTGTCTCCTACTCTCTAGCGTCGCACCGCTGTGCGAGCTAATGCTGAGCTTGCATTCTGTTTCCCCCTTTCTGCTTTTCCTTTCATGCGATTATAATAAAGTATATAAAAAGTAATAATATAAAAAAACGAATTCCGGTTGTAACCGAGTTCCAGAAGTACTTCTTTTTAAAATAATTATTTAATAATTTTCATAATTTTTGTTATCCTCTTCTAATCAACAGAATTGGTTATTGAATTTTTTTCGGAACTCCCTTTGTGCCTTCTGTAACATATATTTTAACCATCATGATCGGTAAAGCCGTTTTCGAGGAAAATGGATTTTTTGATTTTTCAAAATTAGTTTATAACTTTCGTAAAAAAATTTTATAGGGGAAGTCACTTGCCCTCGCAATATGGATCACATCCGAGCGGGGGCACCCAGACCATGCTTATCCTGCTACGGCCTTTAATTTTATTCTATTTTAAATTTCTTGTAATTTAATTTAGGCCTAAGTATCTAAAAAATATATAATTTGAGTATTTATAGAGTAAAATAAGGAAATTTAATTTTGAAGTTGGGTACTGGTTCCAGCGCCCTTCACAATTAAATGATTTTGTTTGTGGATTTAAATACCACTTTACAGTAAATATCTAAACTTTTCATTCTTTGAGTTTTGTAGCTCCTAAAATAAAATAGAGGGAGATATAATACGTTTCTAAGTAGTAAAAACTATCATTATATTCCCTAAAAAATTTTAAGTAATTTTAAAATTTCCCAAAAACTTTCCAAGAACGTCAAACGAATTTCAAAATATTTTAGAAGTCTAAAATATTTTACAGTCATTTTGATGGAATCTGACTCGTTTAAAATTATACCATAAGATTTAATTAATGCGAGCATGCACAAAAATGCACAACAGTACACGGATACACGATAGAAGATATTATCTAGTTGAATATTTGGAAAGTTTAATAAAAGGTATTAAGAAACGTTCGTATGTTGCTCTATTTTAGAATTTCCAAAAATAGCAGTAGAATGCAGACCTTTCGGCAATAAAGTGAAATTGGCTACCGATAGATGCAATATTTAATAACCACATTTTTTTAAAGAATGCGCATTCTTTTAAACAAAACAATGAAACTGCGTCTGTTTTAATGTCAATTCATGTTATTAATTGTAATAATATACATTTATGGAAGTGATATGCAATCTGAGGGAAGCCGAAGGAACTTTAGCAAAGAAGAATTCACAATCACCAAATTACTGTTGTCGATGCTTTGACCTTTAGTTTTAAAGAGTCTGTGCACAAGTTTGAGGAATATATAAAGACCGAGCGCGTAGCTCGCAGTAAATACAATAATGAGCGCAAAGCGTGAGAACCAACAGTCGCACGCTTTAGGCGCGCTCAAATATCCGAGCGAATATCACAGCACATATATAATAAAATTTGTATGTTATAATTTTTTCTGCCCAATAGAAACGTATCAGAAATTAATAATACGTAAAAATAATACCTATTAACGACAAAACTGTTTTAAAAAATGTCAACTCATTTCTCTCAAAGACAGACGTGATCAATTATACGCAACTAAGTAATCAGAAATTTATTCGCGCTTCTATATTCTAACCTAAAAGAATGGTTTCGACTGCTCTTTATATTAAAAACTAGATCAAGAAGTTAATCAAAAAATTTGATAGGCTTACGAAAGTCAAATTAATGTAGATGTATATGTATATATAATTTATTTTTAAATTAATAGGAATTAATGTAAAAAGTATTCATGGGTTACATGCCGTACATACAGAGAATTATTTTGAATAATTGTCCCACAGTCAGACGCGTAAAAATCTGGGTAGTTCAGGCTTATGTCAGGTTTCTCAAGTTATTGCGTTTACTCCCTTTGGCAGAGATTTTAAATTTATTTTACATCTAGATCGTACAATAAGATTCTCCCAGTACCGAAAATATTGTGAATTCTCTTTGACCCGGATACGAGTTTCGCGCCTTATGTACTAGATTTTCCAAGCATAAAAAATAGAAGAGAATTACTTTGCTTTTGCGGTCCAAACTTAGGACGGACAATAGTCTGGATAGTTCCGGCTCATGCCAGGTTGCCCAAGTGACTGCATACAGTCCCGTCAGATAGAAATTTATTATTTTTAGGTCGGGATCGTAAAATCAGTTAGGTAAAAATGGTTTCATCTCACGGACAAGATTTAACAACTTAATTATTTTGATTTTACGATCCCGACTTCGGATAGACAACACTTTGGGTTGCTCCGTGCCAAGTTGACCAAATTACTGTCATTATGAATTTTATTCTATGCGCCTCGACGGTTCATAGTCGAGGTAAATCAGGTAGAGATTTTTGCAGAATTGTAGAATTTGGATTAGGAAGGAGTAATTAGCATAGCCAAACGCCTTTGCTTGGACTTTTACACCTAACAGGCAGGAACCTCTTTAGCACTTTACAAACCTAAAGTGCTTTGAAGTCTTTTGCATTTCTTCAGCAAATTTTCTTTTAAATTTCAATTCGCACCAGAATTGATGCTGGTGGGAATTTATAACTTAAAGTTAAGTATTTATCATTTCCAACCTTAAATTTGAGCATGGAAAATTGAGCATTTTGGAGTTGCATTAACTCTGAGTAAGCACGTGGCATTGTTTTAGTGCCAGCGCGTATTCACGCTGTCTAGTCTCTTTAATAAAAATGAAACTTGTATTGTTTTATTATAGCTGCGAAAAATAATTTTATGCACAAATGTTCAAATCCTTTTCAGATACAAAATCATGTAAAATCGAAGGCAAAGTGAGGCGTTAGGCCACTTTCGACACATTTTTCCGTTCTGTGTCCATGTGACTCAAAAGTTCAACTGACTTTTTGATCGCGGAGCGAGAAAATATAGTAGTAAGTATAAGGGATGGATTCCGGAGATTGTCCTCACTCGCTGAGTCAACCTTTTCTTCAATCGCTTCTCCTAGAAAATTCGCTTGTTAAACCTAAGGTCCCTTTCCTCGCGACACGTCACATATGATGTTAAATAATTAGGCTGAATTTTAAGAGTATTATTGAGGACCGTTATAAATTGTAACAATTATTGCGTTTGCGTTCTCAAAATTTTCATATTTTTTTAGAATCAAATTATTTAAAGAAAATTACATTATTCATAATTTAGGTATTAAGAGTGTCATACATTTTTCTCTCGGCTCTAATAATAAGACATTTAAAAAAAATTATGCGCGAAAAATGTAAAATGACTTTATTATCATTTCTTGATTATGAGATCAGTTTGATACATTATTATATTTGTACTGTGAGATTCGACCTCTATTATAAAATATAACGGACTTTTGAGTATTTTTATACTGGAATTTTTACAAATCTGAGGCTGAATATAGCAGAATGTGGGCAGAATTATATAATTATGCAGAAAACGGTCATCGTTTTCATTCAGGATTCTTTGTTTTCAAACATCAAAATTTAAAAATTGTTCAGTACTAATTAAATTAAATTTATTTTTTATTAAACTCGAGGTGTTAACAACTGTGCAATTATGTTTGAAGGGTTTTGCAATACAAAACTTGACAACAGTCTTTTTTTATCGAAAATGGGCTTTTTGCATAAAAAATTATTAAAATATCAAGTATGCATTGTTCTAAGAGCATTTTTTACAAGAATCATTTTTTGATAAATTAATATTTTTTAAATATATCAAATGACTAATCTAGAATTTTGTTTAATTTCAAAATTTTCAGTCTATTTTCCCGGAATGAGCTCGGGAGTATAATCAAGTAATCGCGTAGGCGGTTAAGTTCTCGGACTTTAGGTCAGATGTCCGGGGTTCGATCCTTGAACCGGTAACTCTGGACTTTTTTTCTATTTACTTTTACAGAATTTTTAATGGTTTAGATCCCACCTTTAGCTATAAGTTCCCTCCATTATGCACTTGGCTGAAAACCAGTCCATGGATGATAAGGTAAAAATTAGGATTTACCCAATACGTGAAAGTAGGCATACTACTCTTATCAGAATACTCTATTTCATGAGATAAATATGCCTGTGACTTATGATATATGCCAGGATAGCTTCGTGTGGGCTATTCAAAAAGCCTGTGAGAAGAGTGAGCTTTCTCATTTTAATAATAATAATATTCGTCCCTGCCTGAGTTCATCTTACGTTGACGTCGAGTTAGGGCTTAATAGTTCCTCTGATGACTGATGACTATGTTGGCTTTAGCATTGCTACTGTCAGGGTTTACCATGCCGGACGGGTAGAGAATGAAGAGGAAAGGGACTAAGAGCAACATCAAAACCCATAGAAAACATGAAGAGTTCTTCAACTATTTTGAAACGCTTGTCGCTTTAGAAGAACTTTAGATAGACCTCACTTAGAGGGATTATTTTTTTTTAATGAAAATAAATCCTTAGCGAACATACAAAAATTATAGATAAAAAGTACAAAAAATGTTTTGACCTTGCAAATAAATGTTAAAGTTGGACATTTTTGTGAAACTTTTCGTTTATTGAATACCGCCAGTGTATAGATATTATGCGCTTTTTAATAGATTTTTGCATGATGATTCCAAATCCGGCCTTTAAGTTATCACAGACCTTGATGATTCTGAGAAAAAGAATCAATGCATATTTCATCATTTAGAGTATTTAAGGGCTTCTGGGCTTACTGATTTCAAATCCTGAATAAAAATATTTAAGCTCAAAATGACGAATCCAAGATAGCAAATTACAGTTATAAAAATATAACTGTCTTGACTGCAGAATACTACACGGTGGTTATTCGGATCAATGACTTCAAATTGGAACTAAAAATATCAAAATTTAAAATTATGCATCCAACATGGCGGATCATAATTGTAAAAATTAAACCGTTTAGACCCATGACATTTACGAAAAATAATGATATAATATACTCTTTTAATATTTAATATACTCGTCTCTTGACGATGAAAGTGTTACATGAAGTATCAGTAGCTGAAGCAATAATGATATCAGTTTATAAATATTTTATAGCAGAAGTTATTTCTAAACAAAATTTTCAAAAATTTATCATCAATGACCCGAAAACCCCCGTGTATCCCGTATAGCATTTTATACTTAAATCTGTTAAATTTTCACAATTGTGATACGCGATATATGATTCGTCATGTTGAATTTGAACATGTTGAGTTCATATTTAAAATCAGTGACCGGAAAAACCTCCGTGTACCCCGTTTAGCATTTTGTATTCAAATCGGTTAAATTTTCACAATTGTGATACGCATTATATGATTTGACATATTAAATTTTGACATTTTGAGTTCAGATTTGAAATTAGTAACCTGCAAAACCCCTGTGTAGCATTTTGTAATCAGATCGGTTCAATGTTTACCATTTTGACCCATCATCTTGGATTCGCCATTTTTTGAATTTGATGTTTTTAATTTGGGTCTGAAATCAGCGACCCCAGTAGCCCTTAAATACTCCGAAAAATGAAATTTTCCCTGAATAAAATCATGCATTCCTTTTAGGATTAAAATAGCAAATTCCATCTTTTTTTCTGAGAATCGTCAAGCTTAGCAATAATTTATAGGCCGGATTTTGCATAAGAATGCAAAAGTGCATTAAAAAACGTACATAAAATATAATATCCGTACATCCGCGGTATTTGATAAACTAAATTTTTTACCAAAATTCCTAACTTCAACATAGATTTTCAAGGTCAAAACATGTTTTTTAGACTTTCTGTATATTTTTTCTATATTCGCTAAGCATTCGTCTTCAATTGAAAAAATTCATCCGTCTAGGTTATTTCTGTCAAAAGGTCTACGGTTGTGAGACAAAATTTATCAAAATCAGCGAACCCCGGGCTATCGAGACATCTCTGTGTCCCAAAGCACGCGAGACGGTGGTCCTAGTGAGCTGCCAGATAGTCAGACAGATTTCATCATTTGCATCCAACCACGTCAACAAAAATACCGCGGAACAGTATCAATTGGGATACTAAGGCACATGAAGATTTGGTGCTTCTTTACGATAAAAGCGCGAAGTTTTCCACTATAAGTGAAAAGCGATACATATTTAGGATGAAGTTTGCTGTAAAGTACCCTTATATACAGGAAATTTCAGTGAAAGATATTATCACTGAGGTGGACACCTTTAGGATCAATCTACTTCTCCTAAAGACCGAGTAATGCAGATTAAACGGCAGGTTGATTTGGCGTGAGAAAACATCGATAATGAACGTCAGTTATATATAGCTGCATTACCCGATTAAGCAGCGGCCATTGATGCAATTGATGTTCTTGCACAACCATATGATGATCCAGTACTTCCACATCCTTCAGAGGCAGATGCCATGATTCAAACAGAGTAAGCAGCAGCGGTTTAGCAACCACGAAAGCGATTAAAATAGACATATTATGCACAAAGAGATGTTGTACGCCTTTATTTTTTGACTAAAAGGTTTCTTTTGGCTTTTGACGTAGCTACCACTAAAATGGAAGTGAAACAACAGCCTCTATTGATTAGCTACATCTGGAAGGTGTGAATAACGAAGGCCTAATTGAAACTGGGGATAACAAGCTGTTAGTAATAATAATAAAGCTATGAATAATGAAAATCGAGTACCAGGTCCACTAGAAGCACGTCCAGACATTATCGTTTCCGTTTATGTAAACAGCGGAATCCTAGAAAAACTACAGCACCTTAAAAGGAAGTTGGGCCGTGCTATATTATATTATGTACTTATAATGTGTTCATTGCCAAAAGTGTGTTTACTGTATGACTGCAGTAATATATTGCAGTGTACTTCTCATAGAATACAAATTTTATTAGAAGTTTTACGTTCAGAGATTTTTTCATAAAAACGTTAATTTTGCAGATTTTCGACCTCAAGCTAGAGTTGAAAATAAAACAGAATAGTATATTAACGCACATGTATTATATATTTATATACACTCTAAGCCTATCTTTACTGATTGCTTTATTTGAACTTTTAATTGCGATTGACTTGTAAAATGAGTCCAAAAACGTGCCTGAAGGGCGCCAGGTAGTTTTTCCCTGAAACTACCAAAATGTATAATTTTACATATTCTACTAAACCAACTTTGTGATTAACTTGTGCTCGGTAACTCCAAAGAGTGGCGGGATAAGAGTGGTAGGTTAATTAATACACCTACACGCCTACGATTTAAATTAAAGAATATGATTCGCTTATTAATGAACTGATAATTTTAATAGATGTTAGTCAAAAAGAACACTGACTCAACTTTAATGGATTAGTACGATCCGAGCCATGACAGTGACAGAGAACTACAATTAACAAGTTTCAACAGCAAGTACCTGCTACTTCGGCACATGGCGTTCCAGGCCTTCAAAGCAATGCTCTAAGGCTCCGTCAACTCGTGTAGTAAAAAATGACGATACTCAGCGCCATCTGCGCTGGGCATCCCAACTATAAAAGTGCATATGCGTTGGTACTAATATTTGTATATGACCCTTCCTTACATGTACTAAATCCTAAAATAAATTAAGAAAAAAGGAAAAATAAAGACAAAATGAAGCAAATAAGAAACGCAAAATGAGGAATTAAGGATAATGAGCATCCTATTTCTCATTTCTTGTTTATCATTAACTTCATTTTGCCTTTATTTGCAGTGAAACGAAGTAAATACAGGAATTTTTTTGAAGCACTTTGCAATATTTTATTTTTTAAGAAGCATTGTTGTTTAATAATTATATTTAAATTAAATAATTAGGATTTAAGACAATATCATGCGCTCCAAGTTCGACGATAGTTACATAAATTTGATCTTAAAAATGATTTCCATTCTCAAATGGATCGATAAATATTGTTCCAAAACAAAATACTTTTACAACCCAAATTACCAGAATTTCCAGCTTTCGAAATAGGACTAGCTTATTTAATTTGCAAAGAAATTGCAGCCTCTCAATCGCCTTGTAGTTTCTTCGGTAACACTAGTATCCATCTTCATTTTCTTCAAAAGCGCTTTCAACAGTTTAGGTTTTGGAAGTGGTAGAAAGGAACGTAAAAACCTGTAGGACTTGCCAGATCGTTTATATATTGAGAGAGCAATTATGTTTTGATCTTCATTATACCTTCTGCCGGTAGGATCTCTGTCGCTGTTAGTCGTTATCATGTCTACAAATTCTTTTTGTACATGCGATAACTTATTGTCAATTTTAAACAACTTCTTGTATGCAAGGCGATCTCAAACATCTTTTTCATGTATCCTACAAAAAGTTAACATAATACAAATTTATCATAACTATCTACGTAAGTAAGGCAATAAAAGCTTATTAATCGCTTCACATCTAACGTAGTCAGAACGTAGTAAAAAATTGAAATACGTAAGAATACATAACGTCCCGTAAATATCGTAGATAATTAATTAAAAATCGTAGTTGATTAATTAAATATCGTAATTAATTAATTAAATATCTTACTTAATTAATTCACACACAAAAAGTTGATTTTCAGTGTAACCTGTAAAATTACTTCGTGTGTCGTTGCATTATCATTCTAATTCGATATGTAAAAATACAACGCATTGTACTTTTACAAATAGATTTTTTGTACAAGACGATACCTTTGTCTCATCATAAAGGTTAAATTTCAACCTATTTGGTTAGTCAATTATTTCTATAAAACAGGGACATTTAGCACTAGATTCAGTTTCCATTTGCGAAATTAGTTCGGTTTCTTAGTCACATGTACGTATTAATTTTTTTTCACCAAAAGGCCTTTTATTTAGAATGATCAAGTGTCGAATATTTTGACGTAAACTTGTATAATTCTTAACGTTTACAAAGTTAAAACTTTACTTTAAAAATTGTACCATTTTCAATTGACGGGCCGAGAGTAAAAGCGGCGTAGAATTAGTAGAGGAGCGAAAACGAATTTGAAAAGTTTAAGCGGAAGAACGGTTTGAATGAATGCCAGAGGTACAGCGGATTGAAATACGCTAAGGGGAGAAACGGTTTGCACGCCTAAACCGTTTCTCCTCGCAGCCTTAACTCAACCCGTTTTTCCCCGCAGTCTTGTGGAAATCCATTTTACGTCGCACCAAAAAACCAATGCTTATGAACTTGCTCAAAAGTGACTTCCTAAGACTTACGTCAGCATATTGCCTGTAAACTATGATATTTTGTGTATTCTTAAAATCAAAAATATTATTCTTTCCTCAAAAAGTGATTTTTTTAGAACAATCTCAATGAAATTTCTGACATCGTGGTAATTCATCAATATAAAAAAATGAAGAAATATTAAAATGGTTTACCATCATAAACGCGAATTCTTTTAAAAATAGAGTGAAATTTATTTCAATTTTCCGCTTTTTTGGGAGTTTATATACAATCCAATTTTTCCCACATTATACACCCTGCCTAAAATGCCGGATAAAACCCGGATAGAGTCGGGACTCTATCCGGCCCTATCAGAAATGAACTACGGTTTTTGTACCCGGGTCTATCCATGACTTTCACGGGACGCTGGGACATCAATTGATCCGGGTCTTATCCGTTCTTATCCGGAATACAGTTTCGTATCCGGATCTATGTGGGACCTATACGGGACCCTTAAAAATTCTATCTGAGTCATATTTGGTTCTAGCCGGGATCTAATCGGCATACAATTTCATATCCGGGCCTATCCGGAACCTGTGCGGGGCGCTTGAAAACTCTATCAGGGTCTTATCCGGTTCTAGCCGGGATCTAATCGGCATATAATTTCGTATCCGGGTCTATCAGGGATATGTGCGGGCCGCTTGAAAATTCTATCTGGGTCATATTTGGTTGTAGCCGGGATCTAATCGGCATACAATTTCATATCCAAGCCTATCCGGAACCTATGCGGGGCGCTTGAAAACTCTATCAGGGTCTTATCCGGTTCTAGCCGGGATCTAATCGGCATATAATTTCGTATCCGGGTCTATCAGGGGCATGTGCGGGCCGCTTGAAAATTCTATCTGGGTCATATTTGGTTCTAGCCGGGATCTAATCAGCATAAAATTTCATATCCGGGCCTACCCGGCACCTGTACGGGGCGCTTGATAATTCTATCCGGGTCTTATCCGATTCTAGCCGGGATCCAATCGGCATATAATTCCGCATCCGGGACCTATATGGAGCGCTTGGAAATTCTATGTGGGTCTTATCCCGTTCTAGTAGGGATCTAATCGGCATATAATTTCGTATCCGAGTCTATCCGGGATCTATACGGAGTGCTTGGAAATTCTATCCGGGCCTTTTCCGGCTCAAGCCGGGATGTAATCGGCATTTAATTTCGTATCCAGGTCTATCCGGAACCTATGCGGGGTGCTTGAAAATTCTATCCGAGTCTATCCCGGTTCTAACCGGGATGTAGTCGGCATACAATTTCGTATGCGGGTCTATCCGGGATCTATACGGAACGCTTGACCCCACTTTTCCGGGACCTGTAGGGGGTGCTTCAAAGTTCTATCCAGGTCTTATAAAGTCCTACCTGGAATCTATTCGACATACCATTTCGTATCTGGGTATATCCGGTCCTAGTTGAAACTTAATCGACATACCATTTCATATCCGGGTATATCCGGGACCTATAGAGGGCGCTTGAAAATTTTATCCAGGTCTTTTTCAGTTTCACGACAATGTGATTTCGTTGGCGTTGTTAACCTGTGAAATATTTTTTAAATATTTTAAAAACATAGTCTCTCCGAAACAACGTATATTTTGTTCATCCATAAAACGGTTTTGGTCAATTTACGTGTTTTCGGTGCTGGCGACGATTCTGTGTCTATTGTAATTCACTTGTAATTCACAGGTGCGTTTGATTCAATTAAATTTTTGTTGTAAATAATAGGTTGGTAGGTTATCGATGATTGTCTAAAATAAACTCAATATGCAAGCCTGGAAAATGCATTTATTTTAATGTCAATTCCGGCGATCCCAAAAATCATAACTTAAGTTTGTTCACTTCTATCCTAGTTCCATAGTGGTAATTCGGTAAATTGTTTAAAATTTTATTAATTTTATTAATTCAAATATGCTACTTTAAAATAATTTATAATACATTGTGAATTACTATTATTAGAAATGATTAATAAAATCGGGGAAAATTCACATTGAGTAATTTTTTTCTTTTCAAGTGAAACTTGCATTTCTGAATTAATCTAATGTTTTAGGCCTTATTTTATTTCTTGAAAGAATCTCTCATAACATGTTTGGTATGTTTTTATAAAAAAATTGTAATAAAGTAAAATATTGTGTATAAAAATAACAATTGTACAATTGGTAAATATTTTTTTAATACAAACGTATCAAAGTGATATTTAAATATTAACGCTAGAAATAAAATGAGCCCTAAAATATGCAACATTGACAACTTTTGTATCCCAAGAGAAAGTAAAAATATAAAGCCTAAAATAAGTATTGTTAAAGAAACAATTTTAATGAAGAAGACCTTAATTTAACCTTCAACTTAATTTTATAAATCATTTTCAACAATGTTCCTTTTTGAGTTTTAGATAACTGAAACTATAGGGAAAAAAAATTTTCAATCAAGGAAAATATCTGTTCAGGAATGAACAGGCAAAAAATGTATTTATTTCTATTGTTCGAAATTATACTTTGAGCCCATTTTTAAAATTTCCTGGGTAATAAAATCAGGAAGATTAAAAATTAAGTGGTTTTTTTCAGTGTAACAGTAGCCAATGTCAAAGTGTTCGAAGATTTACAGCTTATTTTCTCTTTAAAAAAAACCGTTAAAAATTTTTCGTGTAAAATTTTGACTTGCATAAAACTAATATGATTTCATAAAACTCCCAGTAATACAATATGGTAGAGAATCTTTTTGGAAACGAAATTAAAGAAAATAAATCTAAATCACAATTTTTTATTTAAAGCAAAGGAAAAAATACAGGGAACGCGTAATCGTCCATTCTGAAGAAAATCAAGTGTTTGTTAATTAATTTTATAATAATCGATTATTATTTTATTTCTATTTCATTATTAATTATTGTTTATTAAATTAAGTGTTCTTAATTATTCATTATTGTACTCTCCGTTCTCCATGCAAACCTAAAATCAGAAACAAATTTATGAAGATTAAATTTCTAATTCTGCAACATTGAACGGTTTAAATTGTAAGTCTTTATTTCTTTTTCCTTTACTTTTTCAAAGAATTCATCGTCGAAAATTGGATGTTGCCCATTCTCCTTATCCGTAGCGATTCCTTTCAGATTCTTCAAAATGAAACGATGTTTAAATTAGCGGTTACAACCAACTACTCAAGATTGAGAGAAAAATCTCTTTTAAGTTTACGGTTTTGAGAAAGGCTCCCGGTGAGATCAATTCTCAAATTGAACTCTTCAAACGTAGTCTTTTTACAATTTCAAATATTTTAATATGAATCGTCAAATTAACGAATCCAATACAGAAGTAACGATTGTAAATCTAAAGCATTTAAAAATAGAAATCTTTAAATGTAAACTTATTTAATTTAATGATTGAATATTAAATCATTCAATTAAATAAGGGCTTTTAATTGAAAACTTCACAATTTTAAATGATGTAATGTTTCAACCGATGTCATTAATGTTTCAATTGAATATTCCACAACTTGAAGCGCATTTCGTTTGCTATTGTATAATTCTCATTTCAATGAACGATTAGAATTTGAACCAAAATATATTGAAAAATTGTTCAATTACACAAGCTACTATTGATTAAAAATTGTTTGATTTATAAAGTATTAAACTGAAATTATAAAATTTTTATCGTTCTTAATTAAAAATTATTTAAATCTAAAGGATTATTTATTGAGAATAGTTGTAGAGTATGAAATGATTTACAAATTGATTTCCACGCTTCAAGAAAAAATTATCCAACACTTACTACTTGAAAATATTTTACTTCTAACGCTTTTATTGTTATTTAAGATTTAAAATGGTTAAAAATTGAAACTTGAACATGCAATAAAAAATTATTTAGCTTTTAAGGCGTTTTTTTTTAAATTATAAACAATTTTGAGAAATTTCAATTTAAAAGCAAACAGTTGTACGTATTTCAATCTAAACGAATGGGATTGTGAAAGAATTCCTATTGTACACTGCACAATTTTTAACGTTCCTTATTAAACAGTAAAAAAGTGTTATATATTAAAGTTGTCAAAGTAAAGAATTCACAAATATGCGACTTATAAATTAGTGCCTTAAGCGGAACAAGCTACAATTAGAAGCTCTGAAAACTGTGAAATCTGTGATAGAAACCGTGATTGGATAAGTTTTTCTACTATATAATTATGAATTTAAACCATTTTAGGTCAGAAATTCCGAGTTTTCTCATGAAATTACGTCTCAGATTTGAGTTTAGTTTAAGGGGCAAGCACCGATAAAGTACCCCGCCATCAACAAGGACTTACTTCACTGCTCCAAGGCTACACTGGCCTAGAAATTGACGAAACCTTAATCCTGTTACATAAAATACTAAACCTATTCTTAATTTCTATTATTTCAAATGATAGCAATAATAAATGACTTCTTGTTTCGGTTTTTTGTCTTTTATAACCTCAGCAGGTACATCATAAGGAGCCCCCAGTAAAAAACTTGGCGCAAATTTTGTTCTTTGACGGTCTATAATTTGCCTTAGATCCTCCTTTGAATCTACATAAAACACGTATAATATTTAAAAAATTATTATCATATAAAAATAATTTTAGATGTTAAATGGCGTTGACCAGTGAGGTATTGAATAAAACAAGATGTTTTCAGTCAATAGGTATTTTTGTAATAATAAGTAATACTTTTTTTTTTAATAACAAAATATTACAAATAATTATTAGAGAGAAGATCTTCTAATTCCGGTGGGATTCAAACAAAACATAGGCTGATGATTTCTTTTCGTTGGAAAATGCCCGAATCATGCATTTAAATATAACACAGCACCACAAAAAAAACTGGTCTGTCCCAGAAGCGAGACCAATGTCCCCTTATGTTTTTGAGTTCGCTGAAACCGAAAATGACCTCAGAATTGCTTCAGCAGGTCAGGGTTTTTTCCCTCAAAATAAGGGGTCAAATTTGCTGAATTTAAGGTAATCCACTAAAAAAAAATGGTTTCTTCCCCCCAGAAACGAGACCAATGTACCCTTATGTTTTCGGGCTCGCTGAAACCGAATATAACCTCAGAATTGCTTCATCAGGTCAGCGTTTTTTTCTTTCCTTAAAATAAGAGCTTAAATTTGCTGAATATAAGGTATTCAGAAATATATCAATCCCTACAACAAATTACGACGTTGCATTATCACAAAATGCAAGAGAGTGCCAAAAACCTAGTAACTGTTTACCGTTTAACTCAAATATGACGAAAAAAATTTCGCATCCTTTTTCATACCTAAAAACCACCCATTCCGAAGGGATGAAAATTAAAGAAATTTAACCTTCACTTTTATGACTTCAGGAAACAAATTTGTGGACGCACAATTTGACACGCCTTTAGTAGACATAAACAAAATCTTACTTCCACCTCTGCTTATAAAACTAGGTGTAATGATGCAATTCGTAAAGGCTTTGGGTAAAGAAGGGGAATGCACGCAATACCTAGGCAAGGTGTTTCCACAAATTTTAAATGCCAAATTGGTAGCAGGTATTTTCGATGGACCGAAGATCCGAAAAGTCATGAAAGATCCAAATTTTATAAAAAACTATGACAGAAGTACAAAAAGAAGCTTGGTTAACTTTTAAGAAGGCAACTGAAAATTTTGTAGGCAATCATAAGAGCGCCGACTACAAAGAAGTAGTTCGGAAAATGGTTGACAATTTCCAAAAAATGGGATGCCACATGAGTTTGAAATTGCATTTCTTGGATACCATATTGATTACTTCCCTGACAATCTTGGTGCCTACAGCATTTTTGTATTTGGATGGCAGACTAGTTAGAATCTATCTGTACAAGAAAAAAAAAACATTAAATGAATTTTGAATATAAGATGTCCAACGCTATCCGGGGGTAGTGCTTGAGAGCGTGAAGAAGTAAAAATTTGTGTAGTTTAATAGCGGACTAGTCATACCTAGCCATTGAAAGAAAAAAAATTGAGCGCCAAATCACAAAGGAAGTAATTGTTCAAAGCTTTATCCGTTAATCCTATCCGGAGGTAGTTTTAGAGGTGCATGAGAGCTAAATATTTTTTTTTTATTTTACAAAAAAAAAACGTCAAAAATTGTGCGTCCACAAATTTGTTTCCTAAAGTCATAAAAGTAAAGGTTAAATTTGTTCAATTTTCATCCCTTCGTAAGGGGTGGGTTTTAGGGGTAAAAAAGTTTAAACATTTTTGGTGATAAAGACTGAATAGCTCATAAAATATTCATAAAATACAAAATTTTTAATGCATCATATAACAGAGATATACATTTTTGAAAGATACAACCCTTTAAAGGGGTAGTTTTCACGGGGATAAATAAGGCTGCGAAATTTTTTTGGTCATATTTGAGTTAAACAGTGAGCAGTTACTAGGTTTTGGCACTTTCTTGCATTTCGTAATGATTCAATGTCGTAATTTGTTGTAGGGATTGATATAATTCTGAATACCTTTATTTAGCAAATTTGAGCTCTTATTTTAAGGTAAGAAAAAATGCTGACCTGATGAGGCAAATCTGACGTCATATTTGATTTCAGCGACCCCGAAAATATAAGGGTACATTGGTCTTGCTTCTGGGACAGACAACTTTTTTTTTGTGGTGCTGTGTTATCAACTAATTATGAATTTTGCTGAAATTATCCCTAACTTCTCAATTGAAAGAAATGACATCGAAAAAAAACGGATAACTCTGTCGACAGATGCTCGAATAATGCATTTGTTTATTAAATTTGTTTACAGAAACATGCAGTTTATCAACTAAGTACAAGTGGTGATGAAATTATTATGGACTTCCCAATTAAAAGTTCTGACACTGCAAAAAAATGATTTTTTTGTTGAAAAATGCCCGAACGATGCATTTGTTATTAAATTAAAAAAAGAACGAAAAATAATTAGCTAATTACGAATGTTGCTGAAATTATCCCTAACTTCCCAATCAAAAGGAATGACATCGAAAAAAACGGATTTTCCTGTCGATAGATTGTTGAATAATGCATTTGTACTTACCTCCTACTCTCCCAATTCGAACTTGGCAAAGGTTATTTTCACCATATGATACCCAGAATAATATTTCCTTTATTTTGTTTTCGTCAAAGCTTTTGATTTTGCTTTGATGAATAATATTTGTAGTTGAATGCTTTATGATAGAATTTTTGCACGGATGTGCATATTTCACAAACGCGTACATTTTACCAAAGAGGAGACGCGAGGGCACGTGTTGCTACGGCGCATACGGCGATATAATTTATGCAATTCGTTTTCAGTCGTTCGTGCGCCGGCCGGCACAAGTAGTCCCTAACTCTATGCGTATGAATATAGGGTGCACAGATTAGTCGATTTCTGCCGTGGCCTACGCTGGCGTAAAGTAGGTCCTTATAAACGCTTCTTTTGAATTTAGAGGAAATCAATTTCTGTTTTCATGTCCCGAAAAAGTCCCGCATAGACCCGGATAAACACACACGGAAGGGCTGGTTTCTTTTTTCAACGGCAAACTCCCAGAGTTGTACCTGTACAGACGCTTCTTTTGAATTCAGACCAATGTTTATTTTCGTTTCCCGAAAAGGGCTCGGATAGACCTGGATAAACATACACTGTAAAACTTTGTTTTTTTCAACGGTAAACTACCAGATAGGTCCCGGCTAGACCCGTATAATTGCCTCTTTTGAATTCAGAGGTAACCAATTTTTGTTTTCGTGTCCCGAAAAGGTCCCGGATAGACCCAGATAAACACACACATTAAGTCTTGTTTCTTTTTTAAACGGAAAAATCCCAGAGAGTTCGCAGATAGACCCATATGGATGCTTCTTTTGAATTCAGAGAAAATGAATTTTTGTTTTCGTGTCCCGAAAAGGTTCCGTATAGACCGGGTAATCATACACGGTAGGACTTGTTTCGTTTTTGAACGGAAAGATCCCATATAGGTCCCGGATAGACTCGTATAGACGTTTCTTTTGGATTCAGAAGAAATTAATTTTTGTTTTCGTGTCCCGAGTAGGACCTGGATAGACCCGGTTAAACATACACTGTGAGACTTTTTCCTTTTTTAAACGTTAAACTCCCAGATGGGTCCCGAATAGACCCAGACAGAAGTTCCTTTTGAATTCAGAAGAAATTAATTTTTGTTTTCGTATCCCGAATAGGTTTCGAATAAACCTGGGTAGATGATCATTATGACTGAAAAAAATTAATTTCTGTTTCCACGTCCCGGAAAGATACAGGATAGGCCCGGATAGATTGTCAGACTGATAGAACCCAGATAGATCCGTAAAATATGCGGATTGGAAATAATTTTACGCATAGAGCCCGCATTGACCCGTATACAAGACTCATCCGGTTTCTATCGGATCCTATCCGGCTTTATGTCAAAAACGAGGCCCCAATTGAACAAACGCTGAGACAGTTTTTTCGTGAGGTCTCAAACAACACTTATACGTATTCCAAGCAAAATCCGTGTGGGGCATTACGCGGTGCTCCCTTGTTAGCATAAAGCTGGGAAAGGAATAGCTGCAAGAGAATATCCCTCTTCCCTTTTTAAGCTCGAAAAATCACCATTGTTAACACGAAATTTGATTTGTCTGATTTCTCATTCTATCTTACACAAATTCTGTATTATTTTGTATTATTTTTATTCTTAAATTGATAAAAATGAAAACGTTAGTTTCTCCATTATTTAAAAAATAACAAATGTTTTCTCTATGGGGACGAAAATACATTCTTTAACGAGAATTAAAGTGCTTTAAATTAAATATAAATACTAATAAAGTGGAAACACTAGAGATATAATTCACAGCTAGTTTTCAAATACATAATAGCATTATGCATTCTTTGTAAATAACATTTTTTATAGTAAGCTCAATGGTCTTAATTGTTATAGTAACTATCTAATATAATGTGATATAATGTAGAAACACTTAAAACATTAGGCTTAATTTTATATTGATTTTGATCAATAATTAACTACTGAGTAGTTTTGTCATGAGTTTGACATAATATGAGAACAAAAAATTATAACTCCTTAATAAAAGATGACCAGATTTATACTAAATCTGATAGAAGCAGACCATAAATACTTTAAAATCACAATATCAACACGGACATCAAATTTTAAAAGCCTATAGCTTTCCGGCGCGAGCAAATACGTGTTAAATTTGGGTCTGTCGATAAAAGTGGGTTGAGTTCAGACTGGGAGGAAAAACAGTTTAAACAGGTCCATCAAGCTAGCAGCTCCACAATCGAAATTCCCAAATTTCTTTGCATCAAAATTTTGGGCTATTTTTGGGCTATTTTTAAGAGCCCAAAGATCAGAGACTCCGCTAACACTGGAAAATTCTCAAAATGATTATTTTTTGACAAAGTCATATCTACGTGGTAGACAGGGGTTGATTTTAGACTTTAATGGTTGGAGCATAAAAATCAGAGTAGGTCTTTTCAAACAGCCCAAAAATCAAAGTCTCCATGGAAACTGGAAAATTCTTAAAAAGGTTATTTTTTGACAAACTCATATCTACGTGGTAGGGATGGGTTGATTTAAGACGTTAAGAGTTGGAGCCCAAAAATCAGATACTCCAGGGACACTGGAAAATTCTCAAAAAGATTATTTTTTGACAAAGTCATATCTACTTGGTGTGGAGGGCTTGGTTTTAGACTTTAAGGGTTGATGCCAAAATATCGAACTGGGTATTTTTTAGGAGAACAAAAATCAGAGACTCCATGGACAATGGTAAATTCTCGAAAAAATTATTTTTGACAAAGCCATGTCTACGTGGTAGAGAGGGGTTGATTTAAGACGCTAAGTGTTGGAGCCCAAAAATCAGATACTCCAGGGACACTGGAAAATTCTCAAAAAAATTATTTTTTGACAAAGTCATATCTACGTAATAGGGAGGGGTTGATTTAAGACTTTAAGAGTTAGTGCCCAAAAATCAGAGTAGATATTTTTTAAGAGCCCAAAAATCAGAGACTCCGTTAACACTGGAAAATTCTCAAAATGATTATTTTTTGACCGAGCATAAAAATCAGAGTGGATATTTCCGAGGAGCCCAAAAGTCAGAGACTCCATGGAAACTGGAAAATTCTCAAAAAGATTATTTTTTGACAAATTCATATCTACGCGGTAGGGAGGGGTTGATATTAGACTTTAAGGGTTGATGCCCAAAAATCAGTGAGTCCATGGACACTGTAAAATTCTCAAAAAGATTATTTTTTGACGAAGTCATATCTACGTGGTAGAGATGAGTTGATTATAGACTTTAAGGGTTGGAGCATAAAAATCAGATTCGGTATTTTCGAGGAGCCCGAAAATCAGAGACTCCATGGAAACTGGAAAATTCTCAAAAAGGTTATTTTCTGACAAAGTTGATACCTAACTCTTCGGTGTTTATTTTGGGGCGTCCTTTTTCCGTAGCTGGGTTTTTAGGGCTACGTGCCGTTCGATACTCTCAAAATATTTGCGGAGCATGAACCACCTCTCCGCTGGACAGCGAAAGAATTCGACCCGGCCTTCTATACGGGCTGGATAGGCTAAAGAGCGTCTTGCGGTTGAATCCCCCTTCCGTAGGGTTATCACCTCGTCCAACGGCCTTCGGATGGAAGGATTATGCCCATCCGGAATGGGTGCAGCTGGGTAA
>JAAAKG020201346.1:0-23516 GCA_010014905.2 Druon quercuslanigerum | reverse complement strand
GTACATAGAAAAATTTCCAGAGGTACCGGCTCAGGGATCGAACCCCGGACGTCTGAGGTGAAGTCCGAGCGTCTAACTACTGAGCCACCGAGGCTCTATCTATAGGACACTTATATCGTTAACAATAAAAAATTTCTTCTGATACTTATTGAAACACAATTTAAACTAAATTTGTGCAATTGCAATTTAAAAACAAAGATTGGTTATAGAGCTAACACCGACAATCTTGCAATTTTCGGCCCGATAAGCTAATAATAGAATAGAAATTAACTAGTCATTCAAAATTTTGCAATTTAGTTGCAGTGAGTATAATTATTTAGCAAATTTTCTTATTTCTGAAGAATACCTGTAGGAAACACTCGAGGCACAAATTAAAGAGGTGGAAAAACTGTATAATTGGTAAACGTAGCGAGAACTTCTTCAATACACAATATTTCAATGAAAAGAACCATTCGAAAATCATGCCAATTAAAAATTCCCTTACATTACTCTTCCTGACTTTCTTTCGGAATGAATCGAGATTTATAAATTAAAGTTTGCCACCCAGTCAGTGCAATGCAGTGCTCAGAATTTGCCTTCCTAATTGCAATGTGCATGCGTCCTATCAGTATTCTCAATGGCTGGCTTTGTAGGGCGTACTTTTTAGGATTTATGAAATGTGTGAATTGGCCCAGATAGCAATTTTCCCGCACAGTGACTGCATAGTGCTGGCAGGCTCTGCAGAACGATCAACAAGCCATGTGCTTTTACTCTACCGGCACGGCTTTCTGGCATCCTGCAGTTAGCATATGTGGTAAGACCGACCTTGCATCGAGCGTACATGACATTTTTAAATATTTAAAAAAAGTATTCTTAACATTTTTGAAACTGCTCCCACTTTTTAAATTTTTATTCAAAATGACTGGCTAACGAACCTGCTCGTCAATTTAAGAGAATAAAAGAGTATACTAAAGGCCAATGCTATCTGTGAATTCTCTCGAAATTATCATGCTAATTTCCAAAAATCTACAGACCCACGAACTAACGTACTAACACACAGGCAGAATCACTCATGTAAAGCCCTATAATTTCAGATTCTAGGCGTCTTAAAACGTTGATATTTTCCAAAAAGGGGATCGGCAATTTTACAAAAATCGATTTTTTAAAAAAAAGTTCCTGTACCTTAAATTTATTCCCTTAAATACACCCTTAAATTTAAAAGTAAAACTCTTTTTCGTACTTTTTAATTATTATATGTTGTAAAACATTTATTTGCATATTTGATCGTTTATAGTAAATGTCCGATCAACATCCAATAAGACTGCTGGTGAGACGCATTTGCAGCAAGCCTGGGGATTCGTGGAGCAGTGACGCAAGGTCGTTGCCGAGATCACGTGAACGTGTATCGCAAGCTAAGTTCGCAGACTTGTAAGTGTTCCGGAGCACACCCCAGTCCAAGTTTACATTTAGACACTCCGTTGCATGATGGTTTTAATTGTCCAGAAGGTAGCGACCACTAGCCTATAATAGAGCTCTAATTATCACGCTGGTTATTTTTCTAATTTCCTCATTTCAAAAGAAAGACGGTTTCAAGTAATTTGGGAAGAATATAATGTCACAAGTTTTAGAATAATCTGAAACCTATTCCGTAGTATAGCGAAACGACGTAAATGTCTTTTTCATAAGCCCTAATTTTCCTCGCGTCGGCGATTAGCCTCTGACTGGAATTTCTCTCTTTAAGTCCTTTCATAACACTCTCAGAGACGATGGACTGTGTAATCCCTCGGACCACAAACGGAACAGTATGGCAAGGTAGTGTTGTCGAAGCACTCTCCCATCAGATGTAACAGCGTCTGAACACTTCCAGCAGACACCTTCGACAGTAAAGATAAACGAGGTCGGCTTCCACGACCCTGCCTTGAGTTAATTCTACCTATTTTCATGACTTCAGTTAAGTTATTAGCTGCAGTAACACAGCCTATCATCTGACCTCATCAAAGCCCTCTGCTTTCAAGTCGGTTCATGAGAAATTGTTTTCATGATCTGGGACTCGACTGCAGGAGTCGGTCTGGTTACCGGTGTTGATAAATGTGAGTAAAAAGTAAAAGGGATTTTGAGTGCAACCGTTGTTAAGTCTTCTGCTTGTGTGAGAATAATCCAATTATCTGCTTTTAGCTCAAGTCTATCTTAATTATTTGTCAAATGGGGTATTGATTCATCCTCGTGTACGTCGGGCTTAAGGTCTCTGATATGTTTCTTACCTTCTGTCAGATTCGAAACGAGCTGAGGCTTGGAGTAGAGCTTTTTGTTCGATAAAGGCTTCGTACAGTGCCTCCTCTTGTTTCTGTCATCTCTCTACAAAGAGTCGAGGAGAGTTTATGAACTCTAGCGACTAATAGTCTTCGAATGCTTGTTGAGCATCTTCAAAGTGAGTCGTCATACGTCTGTCCTCTAATTGGGCTTCCCGATGAGCTGCTTGTGTTTTGGGCCTAGCCTAGACTTCCGGGACATCGAAGAGGAGCGAAATTGTGCGAAAACGAACAGTATTGTCACTAGTGTTAGGAAGTTTCGCTGGTGACTGACGATTGTAGTAATCTTTCGAAGAGTTCTCGAAGAGACACTAGCCTTAAAGCGATCTTGATAGGACTCAACTCTTAAAGCGATTTATAGAAGACAAGGCTCTCCTATTCTTGGTTTCCACGGTGATCGGACCATCTGAGGTACCTCCAACACGGATAATGGGAACGATCGTGCTAGATCTACTATTCGCAAGTTGTCATTGGATCTTCCAATTAAAAATCCATTACGTTGCCTTCTTTTTCTTCTAGTTTCTCCTGTGATTTCTCCCACAAGCATCAATATTAATTTTTCCTTTTTTGGCGTTAAATTCTTCATCCATTATGTATGACATGAGCGAAAACTCAATATACGAAAACAAGAGTGACGTTATTTGTGGGTAAAACTGAGGGGCCGTCTCCATGAGACGGACTGTCAATTGTAACCGTAATTCCGACCGGGAACCACTCTTCTGAATACGCCGTCAGACGGCCGAGACCTCAACCTAACGCAGAGCGCTCTCACTATTTTGTACCTAGTTACTGAGAATATTCGTCGCAAAATAGAATCTTAATACTATTCTCTTTTCTAGATAAGTTAATGAATTGAGAAAAAGAAAATAATATAAACTTATTGTATACTGGCGACAAATATAGTACCCAGCAAAATTAAGCTTTTTCATCGATTTTACACGAATTTCTTGGTCCAGACCGGCACACAGTTTTGTGGATTGTTGAATGTGAAAACGAATAAGATCAACAATGAATTCATAAACATATTTGTTAAACGCATTTTTAGGTGATATGATAAAATCGGTATGCATACAAACTTCTTATTGTAGTATAGTCAATTTTGTAAAAAAAACTTAAAGAGGCAGTGCAACATTATAATCCGCTCATTTCAAAATAACTTATTACATTTAAGTTCAATATAGATATCGAATCGTTATATTGCGTCTCTTGACTTTTTCCGTTTGCTCCGAAAAAGTTTTTTGAAAAATATTTTGCTTCTAATCTTACATACTTCAATGTTTTTATATCGTGATCAATTTGATCATATGATTTTTGTATTCTCAATTTTCAGTTTAAGAGATAATATACGATTTTAATATTGTTTTATTTAAAATCTCTTTTAATTGAGAATAATAAAAATAAATTAATGTGGGGCCAATCGGGACCAGACCCGGGTCAGACTGGGTTATCTCTGGGCGTTGCACTTGGGCCCTAATCGGGTATCGCGTTTCAATTCGAGTCTGGCCCCATCCAGACAGCCCAGTTTGGACTGAATTCTGCCCGATCTGGCCCCGATCAGATCCATATTGGAATTTCTGCTCGGGTCTACGTTCAAAATTCAAATGATGCACCTCTCAGGTTTAAATAGTTTAAATAATATTACGGGATAAAAATATAATAATAACTACTTTAATATTATTATCTTGCATGTTGAAATCAATTTTACCTAAAAAATCAGTTTTAACGAAGTATGTCAATAAATTTTTTTCCTTGAAACTGACTCTTATCAAATGTAAATATTTCAAATGATCTAAGCTGACGCTTACAAGCTTAGAGACAACGACTTGAGTACATATGAGTTTTAAGTACATAAAAATATATATAAGCTATAGAAGGATTTAATAAAGCACTAGAATATTTATTAGTTAACGTGTTCATCAAATTTTTTGTGAATAAATGAATCCCTGTTTCTTCTAATATAAAAATATGAGGATCGCCTATACTCTGATAATATCTTGGACGTTTATCCTCGATTACATTGGTGAATATAGGCTGTTTATCTAACATTTTTAGAAAATTTGTTTTAACTTTTCTGAGTAAATATAAAATACAAAGCACAGACAACATCTAATATGTTTTAAAACCCAAATATAGAAATAGCTTTTTTTTTAAATCTGGTAATTTTTTATTATTGAAGGTGAAGTTTTTTTAAAAAGAAATCTTTTTTTTTAATAAAGAAAAATCTTTGAACATATGACATTTATAATAAACTGGATACAGGAGTTAATGGAAAACGCGTGAGCCTACTTGAAGGCGCCGAAGACGCCATTTTTATGGATATTTTGGATCGGGAGCATTCGTGATAGTTCGGGATATGCGGGAGATTCAAATGTACTATGGAAGAGAACTTAAAAATAATGAAAAAAGTAATTTGTAATTTAGTTTATTGTTTATCAGTGAACAGACAAAAACTTTAAACTTGATAACATTTAATAAAAGACCATAATTAGTTTTTGATAATATTAAATCGAAAGCTTTTGAAATTTAAGAAAAACTTATAAAATGAAAAACTCACAATGTTAAAACGATAAAAATGTAATATATTTTGAATAGAATTTTCAATAAGAGATGATTAAAAGTCATTAAAATGAAACTCCTATTATTTCCAATTAAAAGGATTTAAAATTGAAGAATTTTATGACGAAAACTTTTGAATAATAACAAAATTAAATTCCACGTGATTAAAATTTGACAATATGAAATTGAAAACTAAATTTAATATTTCAAAGTAAAAGCTTCTTAAATTCTGCAAATCTAAATTTTTAATAAATTGAAAAAATTATGATTCGACGTAAAAATTGATTAGACAAATTTGTCTAAAATCAAAAATTATTTTCACCCTCATTTTCTCCTTTCAAAATGAAAAATTTGATATAAAAATTCAGAATTCTAAAACTGAAACCATCAAAAATAAATTATTCAATTGTTTACTAGACATATTGTTTTTTTTAAGTTTGAAATGTCGATATTTTTGGAACATTTTTAAAAGAAAAAACAGTTTTTAATATTCCATGCATGGTTCTAAAACTTGCTGATTTTAAAGGATTGCAGTTAACAAATTATTTTCTTAATTTTTACAGTTTAGAATTTATCCTGGAAATATTTAATTCAAAATTGTTTAAATACAAATTTTTTCAAATAAAAAGTGTGCAACTATCAAGTCTTTCATTTTAATACCCTAATCTTTCAAAGAATTTAATAAACCAACATTTTTTGCCTTTAAAATTCAAACCATACCATTTAGAATATTTAATTTTAAAATTTTTAAATATTTAACTAACTGAAATTTTATTAGTTGAGTTTCGAAAATTCTCATTGTCAATTTGAAATATGTTAATTTTCGAACGATTAAATTCACTTAAGTTAATCGAAATTGGAAGTGTTTAAGTAAAAAAAAATTTTCATACTTGAATTCTTCACGACTAATTTTTTTTTCTTATTCTTAAATGATGCTCGGATTTCTTTAAGTTTCAGTTTCCCGAAATATAGATTTTATTTTGTAATATCTAAAATTACTTTATATTTTGATATTTTTTTAGAATCATTTAATTTTAAGGGTTTATAGCTGAAAATTTTTCATGTTGAATGGAGAAAATAAAGGTGAATTAATTATTTATTTTAGAAGATTTTGTCTAATAAAGTCTGACGGTCAGTCATAATTTTTTTAATGCAAGCAAAATTCAGATTCATGTAATTTTAAAAGATTTTAATTTGAAATGTTGAATTTAGTTTAAGCGCGCGCTTGCTTTTGTATTTATTTTTGTCATTTACTCAATTTTCGAATAACTATTTATTTTTTTAAATTTTTGACCAGTCAAGGACTTTAATTTTTTTATATAATTTTAGATTTTAGTGAAGTTTGATATTGCGAAAAAATTAATCAGAAGGTAATTGGTTAATCAGTTTGCAACATCAAAATCAACGCACAATTATTTTCATACGTGCATTAAAATTATTTCTACTTTATGCTTTTATAAAATTAGGATTTTTAATAACATTTTCCAATTAGAAGCGCGGTATGAATAGAGGCAGCACTGAGCCGCGACCTAGACCCTTTGTCAATGAGATACGAATTTAAATAAAAGAAATTTTGTGAATAACACATGTACAAAGAATACATTACCATCACATATAAGTACTAAACATATATTTCGAGTTAATTTACTCTTTTATATTAATTAAAAGCAACCGCATACCAAGCGCCATATTGAATTTCGCCTCTTAGCGACAGAGGGTCTAGTACTTGGCTCGCTGCTGCCACCTAACGCACGTCTGTTTATTCCGCGCTCATGATTGGTCCAGCCTAAATATTTCATAACTCAAAAACTAAAACTGCAACTGATTTTTGGAAAAGGAATTTTCAATTTATTTCTTTTCTTCTTATGTAGTAGCACAAGTCCATACACTTGAATCTAGGACAACCTGTATATATCAGTGCTTCAAACAAATAAAAAATGAGACTAAAACAGTCTAGGATGAGTAAAACTGAGTGATAAACTTTTTGAAAACTGAAATTATTGAAATAGAAATAATAAGAAATAATTAATAATATTTCTCTGGTTTACGTAAATTCATATTTATTAATTCTTGAATTTTAAAATAATTTATTCGAAACCACCATGTTACAATAGAATCCGTTAAGAACTATTAAAAACATTCACATCATATCTCTGTTGGCTCATTACTCACGATCCTTTGTAGTCCATTTCAAGAAAAGTTTCTCAAAATGGTTGAAAACAACCTTCAACATTACATTAAAATTGCCAGCTATAACCCCTTACAAAAATATATTATCTTTTGATTCTTGTTGAAGATTCAAGTTCACGATCCGATTGTTCGCCTCATGGCAACCCAGTTGCTGTTTCTTCTCGTGGCGACCCTTCTGCTTCTTTTTCTTCTTCTGACAGGCATTCTCCAGACACAACTCTTTCTCTTGCTATGCCTAATTCTTCTGCCAGACCTCCTCCATCTTCCGAGCATGTTCTTCGCGTCAGGGCGAGGTCTCCTCCACCTGGGCGTCGTTCTTTATCTATTCTTGGACTTGAAATTCGAGAACTTCCATTTATTCACCTCATTCCCCACAAGAATCCAAACCGGATATTTGAATTTCAAAGTTACGCTTTTCCTCCCAATAAGCCAATTCAATTTAGAATGTATGGAAGGATTGATAAGCCCATACCAACCAGTGAACAAATTGTGTTAACAACGTCTAATGGTGACATATTTGCAGTATTAGAAAAAGCAAAAAATAGAGAAAATTATCTTCGTGGACTATACACTCATGCAGAATTAGCGCATGATCTCAGGAGGAAGCGAGCGAAAATAAATATTCACAGCGGCAAAGTTATTGAATTGACCGAAAATGAAATTGAGGAATCCCCATTAGGCAAGTCGAGATCAGTATTAAAGAATTATAGAATAGTACGGGTGTAAAGAATGCTTTTTCCGTTTAGTTCGATTTAAAAACATTTTCTCCGGTCATACTTCAGTCTTCCTCCAGGATCATGCACAAAACTTTAAAAATTAAATATCAAAACACTAAAAGCGTTTTTATTTTGTAAAATCAAATTTCCTTTTGTTAAAGTTCTTGCAGCTTTAACGAATATATTAGAATTTAATTTCTCGAGCTTTGCGCTTTATTAAAGTATGTAAAAAATGTGAAATTTTTTATATCATGTTGAACTCTTATATCAAATCTAATCGTTATATATTTTTGTACCTCGTGCGGGGATTGCTTTATTTAGCTATTGCAGAATAAATGGCAAATTTTGTGCCTTATCATTGTTTTACTTTAGTTACCCTAAGAAATGTATCCCAAACATTTTTTCAAGATAATTAATAAAGTTTTCCTTTTACCCATTTAACTAGTTGAAAGCTATGACCAAGGTAAAAGCGGCTATTAAAATTATAGTAGACAACATTTTTTACTGCTATTAAAAGAATTAAAATGAATGAAGAATTAAAGTATCTATTTTCTTTCTGCAAACTCTTAAAGGGAGAAAACTAAAAACTAGATATGCTCCGAGTTGCTAAGAATGATTCTATGAAAACTTTTTGTTTATAATGAACGAAATTGTTTAAAAATTGTTTACACAAAAACTGACCAGGATTACTCGGAGTCTCGGGTGAAATCCAGCGGTGACTTTATAGTCAAGGGTCTCAAGTTCGATTCCTGCTGAAGAAGAATTTTCAATTGAAGTTGTCTGTTACAGGTTAATCAAGATTTTAAAATATGTTAAATTTTTTAATAAATATATATTGCCCTAGTGAATGGTAGGGTTGGTAAAAAAAAATTGGAATTGCAATTTGGGAACAACGGGAAAAGTTGTCTTCAGATCAGGAGCTACAATCTAACTCTCTGCTTGATCCAGTGTATATAGTGCCACGACTTTTATCATGTTCAAGAGGAAGGATACAACGGCTAGGACCCGTTCAGTGAACACCTTTTTCGTTTTCGAATTCGCAAAGGAATTCGGTGTTAATAGCTTGCCAACGTAGCAGATATTATTTAAAAACTAATTTATATTTAGCGTTTAAAAAAAGAAGGTTCAAATTCCACTCTGAAAGTAATCAGTAGCATAAATAAAAATTCATATGATATTTAATGTCAGTTGATTAAAATATTATGAAATCTTTTTAAAATTCCTTTGAAATCTTAGAACCATACAGAATGATTTCAAATTATTTTTTGGTGTAAAATTTTTTGAGTAAGTTTCTATACTTTCTCGATGTGGCCAATCTTTCTTAACGTAATGATTCTTGCTATCCCTGCTATTCCACAAGATAAGAATCTTTATAGCTGTCTTACAAGACAGCTATTCCACCTTTATATAAAAGATTTGTGAAATAGTATGTAAGAATATAATCTGCAATCAGAGACTTAAGCATTAAATGAAAAGCAATTCGATGATAATGCCAATGGGATGTTTATGATAATATTGCATTTAGCTACATCTTTCTTGTATCTCGTCAAACGATGTCCCACTTTCTGTAGATGTGTCTTTAATGGATTTGAATTTAGGGGAATTCTATAGAGACGTGGTTAAAAATCTTCTTAGAATTATAACTGGTGTACTCCTCAATATTGGGGACCAGATAAGTTTTTTACTTACATAATCACCATCGTTTGAAAATCTACACACTCAGCCACTCCCCTTATCGGGGGAACTGTGCATATTATGGCAAAGAACAAGAGGCAGCGAGACATGGTTCCATAATCAAATTCTACAGAATCAACAGATTTCAGCAAGTAAAATTAATTTAGGTAATCCGTGACTGATACGCGTCTGTGTCTTATACTAAGCAGTCAAGTGCTGCGCTTTTGAATAAGGTTGCGGGAAACTATATGATTGGATCTTAGCCGGAACTAATCTGAGACATCTTGATAATTCGGCTTTTATAGGGAGAATTTAAAACTCAGTTTGGTTGCCACTGTATCAAAGAAAAGCATATTTCTTTCATCAAGCAACCAGGTGACGAATACCTGTATCATTTTGATCCATATTCTGGTCCCGCATCGAGTACTCGCGTAAGTATATACATTTTTTTTAGCTGAAACAAGAAAATATTCAAAACCTTGCAGTTTGCGGTTTGTGCCTGAACACCAGTTAACACAGGAAGCGAGAGGCAGTTATCAGTCTTGTAGAGGTCACCTTAAAGAAGCCCCTATGAAACAAAAATGCTCTCGAGACCAATAGGTACAGGAGCAGAAAATTACGAACAGTTGCCTATTGTGAACATCAAAATAATAATCATAGCAGAAGTGACAGAACTTTCAGTGGAGGTTCTTAAAGATCTGAGTACAGATCAAAAATATCTGCAGCGAGAGTGTCATTCAATTGCTTTTGGAAACTGAATCACTGAATCATTCAGGTTCGATTACTGCTAGTAACCGTGATCTACGACAATTTTCAGTTTTCAGTATTCAGTTTTTAATATCAGTTTTAATGAAATGTGAAACAAATTTTTTTCTTCCTTAAAACTGGTTCTTATCAAATGTAAATATCTCGCAAGCACAATGCTCATGATTATAACCTAAGAGATAACGACTTCAGTATATATAAAGCGAACAAATGAAGCACTCGAATATTCATTAATTAAATTGTTAATCGAATTCGTCCTGAATAAAGTAATCAGTGTTCATCTAATTTAAAAACATGAGGATCGTCTATACTTTGATCTCATCTTGGTTGTTAATCCTTAATAGTATCGGTAAATATATTAACTCTATTTTTACCATTAATAGTAAATTTATTGAAGCCTTATGCAATGAAATTTTTTGCGATTTACTGTAAATAAAGCAATTTAGCACGAGCTTAACTGTACAAGTCAAAATTTAGACGTGCACTTCTGAAATGCTACTAACTGTGCACGACTCAGCAAATATAAAATATAAAGTGCAAACAATGCAAAATTTGTTTTAAGGTCCGAATATAGAAATACTTTTATTTTAAACGAAGTTTGGAGTTTTTTAATTTCTAATGCTTTAGCTTTAATCAATTATATAGTTATTAACGTTTTTAGAATAATTAATCTTGGCGGTTCACAATGTTTAAATACCTAAATTTTGAACAGTGGAAATGCCTGTTAAGTTTCTTCGCAGACAAATCTCTTTTTTAAGTTAACAAAAATATTTTAACTCATATGAAATTTATTGAAAAAACTAATATCTGGCACACAAATTTATTTTTAATAAAAACTAAAAGTTTGGAATACTTTTTTACTAAACAATAAAGAATCTGAAATAAACTACCATTCTTCCAAGGGATTGTGTTTCAATAACAATACCGAAATTTTTGTAAAATATCTCTTTTGCAAGTCCATCTATTCTAAATCTGCATATTTTTACAGCAATTTCGGTTCACTCAGCCGCGGCTATTAGTGTATTAGAGTATATTAGTTCTCGAGTGATTATGCTGACAGCAATTAAGAATAAAAAAAATTTGTTTTGTAGCAGATGCCATATACCACCAGTTTTAAATGTTTTTTAATGAAAAAATACCGGCAAATATGTGGTTGTCGATCCTCTGTAATCCATGTCAATAAAATTTTCTCAACATGCATAAAAGCAATTTCGAAAATTCTACTAAAGTTACTAGATATAACCCCTTTAAACTTTATATTTTGTTTCTTGTTGCAGATTGGAGTTCACAATCCCATTGTTTGCCTAATTCTTCTTCTGTCAGACCAACTTCAGACATACCTCTTTCTTATGCCATGCCTAATTCATCTGCCCGGTCTCCTTCTCCTCCTGAGCCTATTCTTCGTGCCAGGTCCAGATCTCCTCCTGCTGAGCGTCGTTCTGCACCTCTGCTTAGACTTCAAATTCAAGATCTTCGATTTTTTCGTCTTATTCCCCATAAGAATCCAAACCAGATATTCGAATTTCTAAGTTACGCTTTTCCTCCCGATAAGCCAATTCAATTTAGAACATATAGAAGGATTCATAGACCCATACCAACCGGTCGACAAATTGTATTAGCAACGTCCAACGGTGACGTGTTTGCAGTATTAGAAAAAACAAAAAACAGAGAAAAATGTCTTCTTGGACTATACACTCTTATACATTCACCTGTGACTTGCACGGAAAAGCGAGCAAAAATAAACATGCACAGCGGCGAAGTTAATGAATTGACCGAAAAAGAAATAGAGGAATGCCGATTAGGTAACACAAGAATAATATTAAATAATTATAGAGTTGTACGTGCATGAACTACGATTCTTTCCCTGATTAGTTTGATTTAAAAGCATTCTTTCCTCTCAGGTTTATGCATAAAACTTTTTAAATTAAAGATCTAAACACTAATAGCATTTATATTTTGTGATACTGAATTTTCTTTTGTTAAAGCTTTTTCGTCTTTTAGAAATGTATTATCATCATATGTCTTTCTTTCTTCCGATATTGAGCTGTAACAAGATTTAAAATAGAATCGCATAATAAGTACATTTTAAATAAAATTAGGTTATAATTCTGCTAATCTCAGTTTTGCTATTTTAACTTCGACCCAACAATTAAAGAGGAATCGACTAATCACTGGAAATAGGGCAATTTAATAGTAAAGAGAGTATAATTATCTAGCAAACAAATTTTTATATATAACACCTTATTGGCTGGCACTCCAGTAAGAGATATTAGGAATATTGAGAGTTTACTGGATCTTCAGGGCCTCTTCAAAGTATTAAATCAAACGAACATCTATTTCTATCTTCGCATGTTGGAAAAAGAGGTTCGGCCGATTTTCGACTTTCTACACGGCCTCGAAGTCTCACTGTTGCTCACGACTCTGTTGGTGACCTCAAGTCGGGACGAGTTGGAAAGGTTCCCAAGTTCAAATATGCCGTCGTGTAAATCCGCTTAATGTATCTTATTCTTTTAAATAGGCCATGAATATTTACCGATGGAGCATGTAATTACTGAAGTTACTAGACACACTTCGACCACGGGCAATCCAGTGCTACCACCAAGATATAATTATTTCTGAAATAATGATAGGATGATCACATGGAAAAAACTCAGTATCACAAGCTTACAAGAGCTTATAATTTGCGAAAAGCGAGAATATAGGAAACTTCAAAACGAAATAGCAACGAAAAGAGCAATGATAAGGATTTATTTTGACGATTTAGGCCTTGGAGTTTTCAATTTCATATTAGCTATTGATGAGCGATAGATCTCCCGTTATGTCGTTCGAGGCTGTTAATCCTTCCTCTGCAACAGATCGGTTATGAAGTTGAAGCAGACTAACATAACACAAATTTTTAAAAAAAGAGGTTTTATACAGACTCTAGGATTGTCTTACTATGTAGTGATATTTTAGCATTTAGTGACTGAATATTTTATAGTCTATCTAGGCGTTTAAATCTCTTACTTTACTCGAGGGTCTACTCACTGAGAAATCTGGAAATCTTAAAACTATGAATGCGGCAGTCGCAATCGAATCCGCATTAAGAGTGTTAAGATTTCTTGGAAATTACTGCGATTACTCAGATTTCCAGAACTTCTTGATATCGAGACTCTCGAGGAGAAATCAGACTCGGATAAGCTCGGCGGAGTTCGGATGGAGTCGGCCGTTCGACTCACCGAGGCAGCGAGTACGTCACGAATGTATAAATGTGTGAATGAAAATGATTGTCCGTTTCGATATGACTTTATACTTTAAAAAGAAAATTTTTTTTCATGGCGACTTTGCGATTTTTAACACTATAACCCAATAACGGAATAGGCATTAACTAGCCACTCAAAATTTTGAAATTTGGTAGTAGTGCGAAACGTGATGTAACAAAATGGCTCTTACACGTAGTGAGCAATTCTTCAAGGCACAATATTTAAATGAAACAGGACCATTGGATAATCTAGCTCCCAAACAAAAGTTTCGTTTGTTACGCTGCATGACTTTCTTGTCGGAATGCAACATTTTTCTGATTAATATGGCCACTTTGGCGAAAATAGCAAAAGTCACGCGTAATCTTACCAGCAGAAATATGTGAAAATCGAGATTTATAAATTGAAGGTCGCTCTCTGATGGCAATTCGCATGCGTCGCATCAGCTTTCTAACTGTCTGTGTATGGGGCACTTATTTGAAATAATGAAAGATGTAAGTCAATATTGTATAACAAAATTGTAATTGTAGAATTGATTAAATTAATTTTCAGATCGCAGAATAGTCTTCTAGAGTGAAAGGCGATACTAGAGTTATTACTCAGGTTATTTATTACTTTTCTTACCTTCTAAAGCATGACGGTTCAAGTGACGCAGAAAGAACACCATGTCACAAATGTCAAATGAACCTAAACCGAAAATGAAAATTAAAGTTCACTTTCAATTTATTTCATTTCTTTCCGTCTACAGGCTAATTACAATTAAAGGCTACTAATGCATGACAATATATGTCTCGAGAAGTAGGTTAGTAAATGGTGTAACAGAGTTAAAAACCTATCCGGCGATATGACTTGGACATCATAAACAGTCAGATATAAAAAAATAATCTAAGTACATGTACCAATGCTCATACATTGATAGCACTTAGTTGTCACACAAAATAATCTTTGTATATAGACTAACTATCTTACAGAGATGCGGTGCCGTTCTTTTTTACCTTTAGGGCTTTTCTACGGCTTCCAATTCTCCACACGAAGGACAAATCATAACCGTGTAACCCGTCTGGCCATAACAGTGGCAATACAGCACGAGAGTGCTATCCGAGCACTGTCCATTCAAATGTCCCCGCTACTGAACACTTCCAGACGACAGCGTTGACATCTTAGACCGGTTTCGATGAACTCGACTTGAGCCAACTCTCCCCCTCTTCATGAACCTAGTTAGATTAGTGGCCGAATTGATACTCCCTACTACCTGACGTCACCATAGCCGTCTGCCTTGAAGACGGTTGATGTTCAGTGATCTGCGTGAGTTGGCGCTCGAATAATGGTGTCAGGGTCCGTATGGTTGCCGGTTTCTGTCACTGTGGGTGAAGGTAAAGGGGATGTTTAATCCGATCATGACTTGAGCTTATGGATATTAAAGGATATCCTGATTAGTATCAGGGAGTTCGGATGGTGACTAGCTCTTCCTCAAATCAGGTTTTCGCCAGAGAAGCAGCCAGGTAACGTGTCGATGTTCACCACCTAACCCGGTGTTCACCTGGCTTGGGTTGACAACGGAAATTTAATCAAATTTATTTTGGCTGGCTATTGTTGTCATAAGGAAATTAATTCCAGGTTTTGGCTACTTAGAATAGTTGAAAGTTATGAAAAAGGTACTGTAAAATGTACACTTAAAAAAGGTTTTGGACGCAGCTCTACGGATAAAGCGTTCTTAAAAAGAAATTAATTTTGAAGAGTTCTCGAAGAGACGCTAGCCTTTAAGCGATCTTGGATAGACTGAAAACATAAAGCGATATCAAGAAGACACGAGTCTCTTACACTCGTTTTCGATGTGATCCGAATCCCTCACTCTGTTGAAAACTTGTTCGCCAAAGGTAGCGCCTGTCTTTAGTAAGACGGCACTTTACGCGCCAATCTGTAGAGCTGGTATCAATATAGTGATAATACGCACAAGAAAATGGAATCCTAATACTATTTTCTTTTCCAGATTAGTTAATAAATTAAGAAGAAGATTATATAAATTTATTGTCTAAAGGCGAGAAATAACTTACCCAGAGAAAATTTTCCGAAATAAAAAAATTGTAACTACACCGGGAACATTTGCTTATTATGTCCCTTTTCACTAAATACCAGCGAAATTCTAAAAATAGAAGAGTTTAATAATATATGATTGTGTAATGTCTTCTGTGTAATTTATAACTAATGTAAAAAGCAACATTGTGAAACTTATCAGTAGATGGTTTCGAGAAGGCTCCATATTTTGAGTTCCAGTGGCATTCCCACGCCGTTAAAACGCTCCACATCTATTGAAGTTTGAAAGATTTAAATTTATGTACAGTGTATTAAATTAAAGATGGTCCTTCTGGACGCACTAATGTTCTCAGTAGGAGTTTTGTCTTTCTTCTGATCCCTCCCACCCTGCTTAGAACCTTCTGACGGTGTTGACGGACTACTAGTGTATACATTCCGTTAATTTTCCGGTAGCGATATTTCTCGGAAAGAACGAAAGTATGATCGGCATATTACTTGGTAAAGATTTGGTCGCAATGCTTTTATGAAAATAGTCGAGTTTCTCGAACACTGGAATTTGATTTTCGCGTTTTGCAATCAAAATTTGAAGGTTTCTTAAATATTCTTCGATAGTCTTGTCCTCATCTTGTGTTCGACTTGAAATTTTCTCTTTAACTGATCTTTTGAAATCATAATCACCGAAGTAGGAACGAAATACTTTTTTTAATTTGCTCCAACTATAAAATTGTGGTTGCTGGTTTTCAACCTGCTTGTACGTTTTTTTGTATAACAATACCGGTATAGCGATAAAATCTCGTTATCCGTTTTTTAATTTAAATTCCTACGGTGTTCTATTCTGGTAAAGAAGTCATCAAGACCAAGTTTATTACTACCATCAAATAGGATTTTCTAGCTCAACATTATTTTACCTATGTCTCTGTTTTCCTACCTACGTCCAGATCACGGGGTGGTGCAATTTCTACTCTAAGGATAGTTAATCTCTTTAGAAGTCCGATTATTTTCTCTTTTAGGTCTGATTTTATGTCTCTTAATAAACTATCCTAATCGCTATTATTTTTTTAGTAAGGTGTAGTGTTTGTTTGTACATTGTTCGGTATAGGTAGAATGGGGATAGGAGTTTTTCTCTCTCCATCGCAATTTTACGGTTCTTTATCTAACTCGGAATCAGAGTTTGACTAAAAGCTAACACACTGCCCGTGCCCTTCTTAACATTTTCTGGGCCTCTTTGAGTGGATCTGGGAAAGTGAATTTTAAGTACGCGTTTTGAGGAAGTGTCGGTAAGTTCCGCCAGTTAGGTATTAAGAACTTTGTTGGCACACCATAAAACTTTGCCTAGTTACATTAAAAATTTGGGGATTCAAGTAGAGATAAAAATACCCAGGTTAACAATGAAAGGTTCAGCCCTAAAAGCTACACAGAATTAGCCGTCTTTCGGCAGCCTATCCTATAGCCGACACTAGTTTGGGATATGTTGACCTAGAGCACCTTAATGTGCTTTATTACTATTTTTGAGGTATCTGAAGAAAATTTAAAACTTAGCCATTAGATTTGTTAATTCGCTTTTTCAAAGTATTGAAGAAACAGATTTTTTTCTTGAAAAAAGTCTAAGATAATACAAATTTGTTTAACTTTTGGCTGCTTTGGTAGAAAAATTTAATTTGCTTTAACATAAAGGCCTTCTGTGGATAATTTTTCATTGAGTTTAATTTCCGAATCAGTTAAAATCCTCCTTAATCTATGTTCACTCAGTTATTTGTTGATAATTAATAAATATATAATTTTTAAACCAGTACTCATCGAAATTTTTTTTTCATTTTTGTTTAAAAATATTTTTTAACCGATAAACTTTTTCAAAATTCTTCAGATTGCTCGCCTTTTGCATAAGAACAAGACCGGTGAAGGACAACTGTATACCACACCTTATACCCAATTTTTTACCTACCCTAACATCGTTACAGGAAATTTCAAACGTTTTATTAAATTTATACTACCATAACTCATGAGGAACTTGATTTCGTCTGTGTCTAATAAAGAAGGAACTGTGATCCGCTGAGATAAAATTAAACAAAAAAAGGATTTTTTAGGATAACTAAGATAAAACACTGGTAAAGAATAAAATTTTTATTTTACTTTGCCACATAAAAGAAAACTTCCTATTCTTGGCGTACTTTATTCTAGCACGCAGCACAAAAAAGTGATGAGAATGTATTGGTTAAAGCCGAAGGGCCTTTGTGTAAGGAAAATTCGAAATTACAAAATATAATAATTACCAATATTTTAAACTATAATCTTAAATGTTCTATGCAGAAACATTGGGAAGCATAAAAACGAATTCAAATTTTTAGACTCTCCTCATTTATGGTTTAGAAAGTGTTAGAATCGTGTGTTTCACATCTCAGTTTTTTCGAACCGTCAAGAAGGTTTCTATTGAAAGGCTTTCGATAATTTAATGTTTAATTGTGATGTGAAAATTATTGAATTCTTGTTGATACTTTTTTTCATCGCGGTTTGAATTTCCATAGTAGGGAAAGTACCCTAACTTGGCCATGAAAAAGAACATTTTTACTTCCTTTTAAATTTGAACTTTTCGATGTTCCTATGTACAGGATTTCGAAAAATGATAATGTTAAAAGCATTTAAAAACACAGTATTAGTCATTTTACGTTATCAAGATTGATTGCTTCAAAGACAGCTGGGTGGATTCGAAAATTATTTTATTTTGAAACCCCTTCTGATGCATTAAACGAAAATGCTTTTTCAAGTTTACTGATGTTTAGTTTAATCGCTCCGATAATCTTTGAAAGGGACAGAAATGCCATCATTATGTATATTTGGCTTTTTGCATGTCTGTCCGTCCACTAACACGACAAATATTGAAAAAATCAATGAAAAACAACCGAGCTTTGGCACACAATTTTGGTCCCTAAAACAAAGAGCGAGTTCGCTAACCAGCCGTCCTTGGTTTTCGGTTTTTGCTCTATCCATAAAAACTACTGAGCAAATAAAAAAATTCTAATTTTATGCAAAATGACGATAGATGAGTAAAGAAGGCTTAGAAGTAGAATTGCATCTTTGCAAAAGACCTACAACTTTTCCTTAACCATTATTTTATAAGACTTGTCATTTTGGTTTGATTTAACGAATATACAATTTAACAAATCTAACATTCTAATTTCGACTACATATTTTTTTCTTGTTTTCACAGATGCTCGGCGCGGTGAATTGTGGTTTCCACGCGCTCTACTTTATAACTCTTTACAATTATGTTACGGTTCCCTAAAGTAGAATCCGCGATTTCTTGTGGGGTACATCTGTCAACTTTGCCAGTGAATATGTTTATTTTTGCCCGTTTTTCCCTGAGACCAAGAGATGTCTGCACAACAATAAATAGTCCACGGAGAACCGTGTCTCTCCTTCTTTTGTCGAATATTGCCAAGACGTCACCATTAGACGTCGATAATACAATTTTTTCCTCGGTTGGTATGGGATTGCGGATATTATTATACGTTCTCATATGAATTTGTTTACCGGCAGGAAAAACGTATCTTCGAAGTTGGAATATCCGGTTCGGATTCTTGTAGGGAACGAGTCGAATAGATGGAATTTCTTCAAGTTTAAATCCAAATAAGGTTGAAGGACGAGAACTGGCTTTAGATTTTCGGGATTTGACATGAAGGGGAGACTCAGTAGGAGAAAGAAATCCGTCTGAAGAATTGGGACTGGCAAGAGGAACAGTCCTTTCAGGGGAACGTCTATCAGAATAAGAAGATCCGCAATGAAAAATACCAGCCACAGGGTAGCCATTTGGTAAACAGTCGAACTGTAAACTTAACGCTGCAATATGAAACAGTCAAGTTTAATTTAGTTGTAAATGAAGTTGTAAACTGTTCGCAACGTTTTTATCCAATTCTGAATGGCATAGAAAAACGCAGGTAACAGTTTATCCTTAAAATAATATTTATTCGAAGTAACTTATGTTGGTATCCTCGTAAAGAGTTCACATAAGAATATTGACATGATAGTTGGCTTAGGGGTTTATTTCGCATGCAAGCTAAAAGAAAGGAAATGATTTATGGTTTGAGAATAATACAAGTGAATGTTGAGTTAATAATGTTATCAATAATGTTTGCTTATTGTTTGCTTTCTTGTACATTATTTTCATCTTTGATTAATATTTTCACATGATCCTTTTAAGGGAAATCTGACGTGAATTTAGATTTATTAAAAATAAGATAATCGAGGCCCAAAGTCTCATGTGTTGTTTCAACCGAATAGGTTGAATCGTCAGTGCAAAACGTTAAGTAGGTCGTATAGCTTTTCCGAAAGTGTCTTATAACCTTTTTTTATTCTCTTTTTTTTAATTTTAATTTTTTCTCAATATTTTCAAATATATAATCTTAAAAATATTTATTAATTTAGTTAGTCCATATTTACTTTTCTTTTTTTTTATTTCATGGCAAATATTCGCTAACTTCTAAACTTCTTGAGTGATTACATTTCTTTTAAATTATTAAGTTTACTTTTTTAAATACGTTGCAATTTTTTTTCAAACTTATTCTTGAAGAGTTCTGTTTTTATTCTCTTTTTAAAAAGCTTTATTTTTCATTCATATCTTTTTAGATTAATCTTGAAAATACATTTTTTTCAAATACGGAAAAGAGATTAGTCGTAAAGGAAATTTTTTTAGCCAAAAAAGAAGCGAGGTAGGAAGGGAAAGTGAGGATGAGGAGGGGCAATGAGAGATTAAATCGCAAAAATTCTGATTTGCGTGAAGCTTCAAGGAAATTTAACTGAAATTAAAGATAGATAGTATTATATTTACCAAAAAAATTTAGAATAACTGCCCAGGATAAACTCAATGTACAGACATTCCTCATCTTTTTAAATTATAAGACAAATTGATGAATGTATTTTCGAAGAATTTTGTCTGTAATGTAACTGGTGAATGTTCTATTGCTCCACAAGTTTATATTATCTGTAATAGTCTCGCTATCTCTCACGTTAAACACATCAATATTGTCCTTCCGAGATATTTACATTTGATAAGAGTAAATTTCAAGGAAAAATAATTTGGTTACAAATCTCATCAAAACTGATATTTTTGCATGGCAATCTTCTCTAATGTCTATCATAAAGGTCCATTTTGAACATTGAAAAAGTAATATAATTTCTACAAACATGTTGAAAGAATCGGAAATCTATCAATGTAAAACCAAAACTTTTTTTTGTTACAAACATATTATTATCAATTTAATTAATATAACGTTCTTTTTCTTACACTGCACGTAATTATAATTAGTTCAAAAATTATATGTAACAAAAAAGTAATCCCCATTATCGGGCTCCATCAAGGTGTTTTTAAATGTATTTTGACCTCCTGATTACGACTTTCGAGGGTGAATTGTCCAAAAGTTAATAGGTAATTAGTTATTAACCATTTAATTGTTTAAACGGCCACAGTTAGTTTGTTTGAAAACTTATGGTTATTATGGCACCGGAAATGTATTTCTTATCTTACGGAGAATGCGTCGGTTTTCTCAAATTAAAAAAAACTTAAATAGAACTTGAGATACAGCGAACCGAGTAATGCAAGATCGTAAGCGGTGGAAGCCCAAACGAGCCGGGTGAGCGGCCAGGAAGTCACATCAACAAAAATTGTTATAACTCGAGTTCTAATCAACATTTTTTAGATCTGAAAAAACCGACGCATTCTCCGTGAAATGAGGAATACATTTCCGGTGCCATAATAACAATAAATTTTTAAACAAACTAACTGTGGCCGTTTAAACAATAAAATTGTTAATAACTAATTACCTATTAACTTTTGGACAATTCACTTTCCAAATTCGTAATCAGGAGGTCAAAATACATAAAAAGAACTTGAATCGAGCCCGTTACCCCCATCATCCATAGACTTCTCCCCCTGGCTCCTAGACTATAAGATTTTCTGCGAAGTTTTCCAGATGGGAATCAAAAAAGTGGTGCTTGTAACTCATGAAGCAACCCATTTTTGGTAGTTTTTCAACAACTTAGACATCAGTTCCTTGTAGTTGTCACTCTTGTGATTGCCTGAGAAATTCTCAACGACATTCTTGAAGCTCAGCCATGCATCTCGTTCCTTGACATTCATAGTGGCAATGAGCGTTTCATTTATCAACATCTTACGAATTTGAGGTCCATCAAAGACTCCTTCTTTCAATTTCGTGCTCGATAAAGCTGGAAATCATTCGAATAAATAAGTACAACATTTCCCTTACTTATCCAAAGCTTTTACAAACTGTTTCATGAAACCAAGTTTCATGTATAAAGGAGGAAGTAGAATTTGAGCCGGCTCAACCATGCTTGCGATTCCTGCTACTCCCCCAAGTAACAAAAGCATGGGAATTTTGTAAAACCAGATTGCTGACCTAGAATCATTCTCAAGATCTTGAGATCGTCGTGAATCTGCCATTTGTGTTCTCGATAATTAATCTTACCCAAAACCATTTGTATGTTTGCATATTCTTTCTTAACCGCTACCGAGCGTGTTATAGGCATCGAATCATATTTATTTGGCTTGTGTAATAACACCGCTTTAAGGCTTCGTTTTGAAGAATCTATAAATAATCTCCACTCCGCAGATTTGTATATATCTGTTTTTAATTCATTCATAAGACCTTCAACATTGTTACAGTATACCAAGTCGTCTTCTTTTGTTCAGATCGTTTTGACTGAATGGGTGCGGTGTACCATTTTTTACTTCCTTGCAACATATTCCTCCTGATCAGTGTCATCGTTACTTTCGCTGCTCTCTTTATTGATATCTTCATCAGCTGCTTCCTCAATCTCAATATTAGCCACAGATATATGAAGGACTACTTCATGATCTTTCATATACCTTATCTCAGACATGGAAGCTTTGATTACAATGAACAAGATTGCATACAGAATTTTTTGCAAATTACTGGAGTTTAACCCTAATTTGTCAGTCAAACAAAAATAACAGTCTGCTTTGCTCTTGGACTCCCGCCAAAAAGTTGGTGTAATTAACTTAATTCTCGCAGTATGCTTATTATTTTGGTTCAACATTTATCTGCAAGTACAGCAGATCATTCCGATAACCCCCATACCTCCCTAGGACTAAGCATGGGAGCTTTTCTACTTTGATGAGGAAAACATTAACTCGACGTCGGATTCACACCGGCTTTATCCGCAAACCCTATTGACCACCTGCAGGTCAGCGTGCCTTCACTGGTTTCCTTACCTCAAAGAATTGGAGAGTATATCATTCCACACATCTTCTTTAGAAGCAGTGTCACCATCTTCAGGATTCTTTAAGGTAGCAGAATTGCTAATTCCAGAAAAAATTGTATATCTTTTTACGATTGCAATCGTAAAAAGTAGTAGTGGTGGTAGTAGTGGTGGTTTTTTTGTTAAACAGTTGTTAAAGTACCACGAAAGCATTCAATTTAATAAATATTACAAAAAAGATATTGGACTACATGCATCCTGAGGCATCAGAGACGTGTAAACGGGGTTTAAAAAATATTAATGATGTAGACCTTGAATCATGGCTGCGGTCACGTCACTCTTATGATTTGCGGGTTTTGAGGTCATGTTCTTATGGAATTTCGAGGTTATAGAGCTACTTACCCATGAGTATATTGCACAAGAAAAACTCATGAAATTTTTCTGTTTTTCCAAAAAAGATTTTTCTTCTTAATGTTGTTACGTGATTTTGAGGTTATGGGATTTTATTATGGCAAGGTAAGGGGATTATGAAGCTATGATGTTATTGGGTTACCAGATTAAGAGAAGAATGGTGAACATGGTACAGCGTAAATAATTTTGGCGGTTTTAGTGGTTTATTGTATTGTCTTTTGTATACGTTTTTGAGGGCCACACAAAAGAAAAAATAAGAAAAGAAAAAATTCAGCTTTCTGGTGAGACAACCCTGCACCAGCAATAGTTCAGGAACAGAATCATTACTTTTAGTATCCTCCTCTTTGGGACGCGTGAATCTACCTACTGCCTAGTCTGTGAATTAATTTTCATTACCTAAGCAGAAGATAGAT
>JAAAKG020201336.1:0-23518 GCA_010014905.2 Druon quercuslanigerum | reverse complement strand
AGCAGCCAGCTGCTCAATGGCGAGGTAAACAGCTGCATAAGCAACACCCCCAAACTTTAGATCTTCCTTGCGTGGATGGTGATGCTTCACACCTCTGGTTAAGGCGGGGAGTACTCTTTCCGGAGACGGAGGGATTCGTCATTGTCATCCAGGACAGGGTAATTAAGACGAGGAATTACCAAAAACATATCCTCAATACGACGGACGTGATTGACACATGGCGTCTCTGTGGAGATCCCAATGAGAATATCGAGCACATCATTGATAGCTGTATGATGCTTGCCTCGCAACAATACACACGCAGGCATGATGATGTTGCTGGGATAATTCACGAGCAAATGGCCCTGAACACTGGATTACTAGAGAGTTTTGTGCATTAGTATAAATATAGCCCTGTCAACGTACTAGAGAACGAACACCATCTTCTTTACTGGGACAGGACTATTCTGACAGACCACCCAGTCAGACACAATCGTCCAGATGTCCTCTGGTTGGATAAATGTGCTCAACATATCAAGATAATCGACATAAGCGTTTTCCTTAACGATAACATTATGCTCCAATATACTGAGAAGATCCATAAATATTCGGAGCTAAAGCGTGAGGTGCGTAAAAATCTTGAAAGAGCTGGGAGCCCGAATTTCGCTGCACCTAATGCAGCAGGCGATATTAATAAATACGTGCCGCATCGTCCGGAGTTTTCTGGGCGTGATATAGACACATTTTAAATTTTGACCTTAATAATTGAATTTTATTATTGACACTGGTTTTTATTTCTGTTCTTTTTTGTATATGTGTATGTCCGTGTGCGTTTGTGAAGTTGTTTTTGTCCTCGTTGTCCAAATTAAGTAAATTAATGTTCTGAATCGTTAATCTCAGTCGTTGGTATTGGAACTAGCGCTTGTAAAAAAGATGGATCCCTATAAACGGGCTCTCCAGTACGAATGTACGAATGAGTGTTTGGATCCCTATAAACGGGCTCTCCAGTATGAATGTTGGATCCCTATAAACAGGCTCTCCAGGATGAATGTCGGAACCCTATAAAGAGGCTCTCCAGGATGAATGTTGGTTCCTCATTGGGCTCTTCAGTGTGATTGGAGGATCCCTTTAGACGAGCTCTCCAGTGTGTATCCTCGCGAATTATGACGAATGCGCAAGCAGGTCAGTTTAGTAGCGAAGTACCAGGTCATGAGTACCTGTGAGATGGATGTTGGGACCATAATAATATTGGACTGTAACCATCTTAAGCCAGTGACAAAATTTTATAATAATAATAGTAATTAATAGTAATTAAATTAGATTAAATTAATTAAATAACAGTAATTACAACTTATAATAATAACAACGCGGAACACACGCGTTTTCGCATTGATGTAGCGGTTTCCCATGCCAGACAGACAGATAGCGAAGAGGAAACGGAACAAGCAGAATATCAAAACCCATAAATCCTGGAGAGTATATTAAAGATATGAAACCGCTTGTCGCTTCCCAAGGAAATTCGGTCGCCCCTGGACCTGCCGCTGGCGGCCGCAGCATGCGGGACGGTTGTGACAACCTGCTAAGGATTCTTTGGCTAGCGTTAACTATTTACAGCATGGAAAAAGGATACAATTTACCAACAAAATTTGCTTCAAAGTATCCCAATATACAGAAATTCGTACTAAGACATCTTATCGCTAAGGTAAAGGACATAATGACTAATCTACCCATCACAGAAGATCGAGCAACGGAGATTAAGCAACAGGTTGATTTGGCGTGGAAAATGACGGCAATGAGTATCAGTTCGAGAAAACCACATCACACGGTCATTCAGGGGCAATTGATGTTCTTCCTCAACCTATTGATGTTATTCGGCTGTTGAAATTGCTGCTCTCAGAATGAAAGTGGAACAGCAGCTTCCTATGATGAACTCCCCTTTTGAAGATGTAGACTACAAAAACTTAAATGTAGCTGTAGGCATAGGTGCTAGGGATAATGAAAATCATGTAAAGGATCCATTAGAACAACATCGGAATATTATTAATGATGATGTGGATAGCGACATCCCAGAAAATCTACAGTACCTTGAAAGGAACTTTGTTCATGCTTTACGAGAGTTCAGATATGTACAACCAACACTAAGGTATTCTCTGCCCAAAATGAACGTAACACAAACTGAGTGAGAGGTGCAAACTCATGTATACTGTGCACTTATGGCTACCTTTAGAGCGTTGGGCCGCAGAACTAGGCCTGCAAATGCATTTTTCGGTCCAGCAAGGAATCAATGAAATCCAGGAATCCACCATGGAAGATCAGGTTATATATGGGTGTCTGCAAACTGAGGTGCAAATTGGGTCTATTAACATTATTAACATTATTGGATGAGATTATAGACTTTCAACGGTAAAGACTTGATGCCCTCTCTGCCAGATTGCTTGGGTAGAAGAAAATATGTGCAGAAAGGCAACAAAATAAAAAATTTCAGACAGATGAAAGAAGGTTCTATCGTGAACTGACTGTTAAGCAAAATAACGAGCAAGACACGGAAGTTCCTCAATTGGAAGATATGACTAACTACTGGCAGGGTGTTTGGGGGAAAATGAGCAGATGCAATAGCCCTGAAATGCGGCTGACAAACATCACAGCTTTAGATGTTTCAGCGGTATTAAAAAAGGCAAGTAACTGGAAAGCTCTAGATCCGGACGTGGTGCACAACTTCTGGTACAAGCACCTCACTTATGTGCATCATGCGTTGGTATGCTGTTTTCGGAACATGATCGAACACCTGGATCTGATGAACAAAAAGGATATTGTAAAAACTCGCGAGCCTGTAAAGATCTAGTCACTATAGACGTTGTTGCCATGACTCAAGCTCGTAAGCATCAAAGGAACTTATACATGAAATAGATTAAGTACCTGCATAAATTGTAGCAGTCGCCTCGCTGGTTTCTATTGCATGGAAATGTTTCTTTTGTATTATAATGAATTACGAGAATTCCTTAAATTTCATTTATTTCGTAATGCATGTATTAGAATGATGGACGGTGACTTCATGAATTACAACACTTACGAACATGTCTTGCAATTTTCTGATTCCAACACTATGTTTTTAATTTTACCTTACGCTTGCATTGTACAAGTGTTATAGAAGTATTAAAGAATTTCAAACATTTTCATCAGTGTAGATAAGGCAGGATTATGCTTGCATATTTATGAAGAAATTCAAGTGCATTGGTATGTCATCACTGCAGTGATATTCATCAATGCCAAACAACTACACCTAGCACATATACTGCACCCTATGACGGCTTTTTTAAACTTAAAAAGTCAAAATAAATTTAACTTGAAAATAGTCTAGACAAACGGTTTCTTAAGACTAGTTAGTATCGCTATTTCCGCAGCAAAATTTAGCCACCCTCAATAACTTATTCTGACAGATTAAGTTTTCTTTAAGGGAAAGAGCCATACAAATTTAAAATGAAGTAATCGCTTCAGAAACCTTACCAATGACCTGCTTAATATCGTTATCGCCGCAGTTATGCCTGCTTTCAATTTAAACTAAATAAAGTAAAATTTATAATAATTAATTCAAACGCCTTCCAAAAATGCTTGATACCATTGTGGCGGTGGCAATATCAACTAGAGTCTTGACAACGTCTTTTTTATGAATACTTTTTATATTAAGCTGGTTTGCTTCTTTTAGTTGAAGGCCGCTGAACCGGGATTCATTAAACGTGCTGCGTTTTGTTCTTAGGTGATTTTAAAACAGTATTTCCTCGATGGCGATATTAACCAGAGTCTTGGAAAGATGTTTGGGGTGTTGTTGAATATTACTGTGGAGATGTGGACATAAGAAAATCCGAAGTTGATTTTAGACTAATTATTCTTAACTTAAATGTTATACAGGGTTTAGTTAAATATGCCAGTAGTAGTTTTCGTGTGCTCTTTTTATGATCACAATATTTTTTTCCTTGCTTTGCGAAGCTCTGACAATCCAGTTATCTGAATTAGATTGTGTAATACATGTGCGATTTTACCGGTACCCCAACTTGAGTGATTGCAGTTTTCGTGAATTTTTAGAAATATACATTTGTAAAAAAATAAAATCGTAACAAAATTTTAATAGTGATATTGTAATTTTGATTAAACATTTTTAATCACTGACATAAAAGGTTTCTCCTTTTGCTTCACAATTCAAAGGTTCCTTTTAAATTTGAGATAGGTGCATATTAGCGCATTTGGAATACTTTGAATCCACGCAAGACCAATCCCGCAATTTTTAGTTAGATTGCGAAATATTGAAACTGTTAAAAAATTCATTGTTCATTATATTGGAATTAAATGTACGACTTTTGTCTTAAATGAAGAGAATGACTTTAAATATTCCTAGTGATGTTTTATTTAACGAAAATACATTTTTTCTAAAAATAACCAAATATTTCAAGCAGTAATTTTAATTTATAAGGGTCTAAATTTTTTTATTTGAATTTAAAGAACTACTCCTTCGATTGGGAATAAGCTTTTTAGTATGAATGGTAGATTTATTTAATAATTAAATTGATAATATTTCTAGATTTTTTTTATCACCTTACAATTTATATTGTAGGTAAGATACAAAATTGTGTGTCATCCTGCACGTTTATAGCGCCTGTGAGAGAATAAATAGAGATGTCATTGGAAACTAGATTTGTTTAAGTGTACAAAGCTATTTTTAAATATTCGAAGGTCTATTTTGCCATGCCTATACAAGCTGACTGTGCTCCCAATGCATATTATATGAATTTTAAATTATTTCTATATGGCCATCTGCAAATTAAGTTTGGAAATTTGAAGGGTGGTGGGGAATTGGACGATCGTACACATAAAAAGTATTCATTTTTAAGTTCTAGAAAAAAGATTGCATTTTTAGCAAAATTAATATATATATATATAATAGTTATTTTCGACTAAGAATACTGATTTGTAAATAAAAACATTAACTTTCTATTTTAGTTATATTATTTTGCAACAAAAAAAATGTCAATAGATGATTTAAGTTTTCATCCAAAAAAGAAGAAGTTCCAATTAAAAAGGATTAAACCATAAAAAATCAATTCGAAACCACCGATATAAAAGAAGAGTCTGCAAAGAAAAGAATTATCTTCCAACAGAAAATAGCTTGACTTTCTTATGGGGTATTCTTAATTAGTTCGGAAGTTAGTGGAAAAATGAGAAAAAAGGGAACAGAGAGCAACAGTGCCATATAAATTTGTGAAAAAATTATATTGATCAACTTTCTCTTTCCTTTTTACATTCTTTTTAGAGAAGGTATTAGATTTGTGTACAATTCGACTCTCCGCCCCCAGTTTTCGTCAAATGTATACGTTTTGAGACCCCCTGAATCGAAAAACAGGTTTTTACAGAGGTGTCTGGCTGTATGTATGCCTTTACGTATGTGTGCCTGTAGGTATGCCTGTATGTCTGGCTCAGAGCACGATAACTTATGAAAAAATTATTCTATTAGATTAGCCTTTGGTGTACGCTTTAAGTATCCTAAAATCAAGATAAAGTTCCTTAGCCAGCCATTTTGGATGAAATTTAAAAAGTGAGCACATTCTGAAAATTTTTGAGACCTTTTTCATAAAACCAAAAATTTTTTGAATAACATACAAGATTTTCATAAACATTTTGAATTTTCTTAAAAAATCGATAATTCATATTTTTAAAGCATACGAAGTAATAAAAAATCCAAAAATTATATTTTTTTAATTTAACAATTTCACAGCATTTCAAATATTTTTAAATATATAAATGTGTTTTCAAAAAAAAATTATATATATAAAGAAGAGCTGCAAATGTTAAAATGAGACCATATGGACTCTCATCTAACAACGCTGCTGAAGCCCCCCCTCCTCTTTAATCGAAGTTTCGTTAGACTGTTGTTGTAATTACATTTTTGACCCTAGATGCTGGGAGAGACTCTGCTTGGAAATTATTAAGAGATAATGCAATAGGGCACGAAAAAATGGCTTGTAGAACACTTTGCGGTATAAATTTCAATTGACAAAGTTTGGCTCACTGAGGTGAGGAATATAATTTGTAAGTTAAAAAATGATAAGGCTGTTTTGTAGACCGAATGTTTAACGTTTAAATCGTAAAAATAACATTCAATTTCTAAAAAACAGCAGAAATTGCAATAAAATGTTTAATAACAACATTTTTTAAAATTATGTGTATTTTCTTTATAGGTGACAATAAAACTGCGTCTGTTTTAATTCCAATGCATGTTATGAACATTAATAATATACATTTATTTAAATGATATGCAATCTGAGGGACGAACTCAAGTGCGAAGCACGAGATACGTGATGAGAATGTGTGCGTTAAAGTTAAAGGAGCTTAAACTAAAGAGAATTCACAAGCACCAAATTACTGTTGTCAATGTTTTGACCTTTGGTTTCAAGAAGTCTATGCAAGAGTGCGGGAAATATATAAAGACTGAACGCGTAGCGCGAGGTAAATACATTATCGAGCGCGAAGAGCGAGATAAATATAGTATCGGCCGCGAAGCGCGAGAATCAACAGTCGGAAATCTGATGTAATCATTGGAAATTCTTAAAAATTAAATAAACATAAATTAATTTCAAATCTTTTCAAATGTTTTCAAATTCCTGTGAAATCACCTCAGTTGACTCAAATATGTGGAAAATGCCTAAAGATCTTCTAAAAACTTCTAAAATATTTCAAATCCTTAAAAATCTTTTAAAATACATGAAAATTTTAAATGTTCTTATACATACCTTGCAGTTCTTGATAATATCTTAAAATATATCAAATCCTTTAATCTCCCTTAAAATTGTTATAACTTATTGTAATTTCTTGGAATCACATTTAAAATTCTAAAATTTTAAACATTAATAAAATCTGTAGAAATACCTTCGAATGTTTTAATATTTTTCCAAATCTTAAAAATCCTACGAAATTACATGAAATACCTTTTTGAGGTCATGTAAATCACTTCGAATTATGAGAAACCTCGAAGGTCCTATAAACTTTATTCAAAATTCCTTTACAATCTTTTAAATTATTCGGAAATGGCGAAGACTGTCGGAATTAACTATAATCTTTTTAAATATCCTGAAATATTACAAATCATTGATTTAATCCTTTCATAATTCCAGCAAGTTAATTAGAATAGTATCGCTTTTTGTAAATCATATGAAATGTTTCGAAATATTTAAAAATCTCTTTAAACATTTCAAATCTTAAGAAAAACCTTGACAATTGTAAAATTTTTCGATTAGAAATTTAGAAATGTTTAGAGATTTAGAAATGTTATTTAGATACTTATGATATCTAGCGCAATCCCAAAAAATTCCTTTAAAATTGTATCAAGAGCGTGACAAGCTTAAAAACGGCCAGCCACAAGCATATCTTCTCCAAACTGAAAACCTAATCAGGGCAAAACCTTACCTGTCAAGCTTACTCCGAAACAAGCAATCCCCGTGCTGATCTTTCCTAGTTAAATATTAAGAGCATGAGACTGAAGCTCAGACAGCCAGCCTTCCCCGAGCAAGACTTCTCAGTGCATCACTTACCCAGTCAAATATTAAGAAAATCAGACTGTATCCTCAAAGGGCAAGACCTGATCCGTCAAGTTTACTTCGGGACAAGCCCCGGGCAGATATTTCCTAGTTAAATATTAGAGGCATAAGAATGTGGCTTAGATAGGCCAGCCTTCCCCGAGCAAGACTTCCCAGAGAATCACTTACCCAGTCAAATGTTCAGAAAATTAAACTTTATTCTCAAAGGGCAAGACCTAACCTGTCAAGCCTACTCCGGCACAAGCAATCCCCGGGCATATCTTTCCTAGTTAAATATTAGAAGCATAAAAATGTGGCTTAGATAGGCCAGCCATCCCCGAGCAAGACTTCCCAGAGAATCACTTACCCAGTCAAATGTTCAGAAAATTAAACTTTATTCTCAAAGGGCAAAACCTAACCTGTCAAGCTTACTCCGGGACAAGCAATCCTCGGGCATATCGTTCCTAGTTAAGTATTAAGAGCATGAGACTGTGGCTCAGACATGCCAGCCTTCCCTGAGCAAAACTTCCCAGCGTATCACTTACCCAGTCAAATATTAAGAAAATTAGACTGTATCCTCAAAGAGCAGAACCTTACCTGTCAAGCTTACTCCGCGACAAGCCATCCCCGTGCAGATCTTCCCTAGTTAAATATTAGAAGCATAAGAATGTGGCTTAGATAGGCCAGTCTTCCCCGAGCAAGGCTTCTCAGTGCATTACTTACCCAGTCAAACATTAAAAAAATTAGACTGTATCCTCAAAGGGCAAGACCTTATGTGTCAAGCCTACTCTGGCACAAGCAATCCCCGGGCATATCTTCCCTAGTCAAGTATTAGGAGCAGGAGACTGTGGTTTAAAAAGGCCAGCCTTCCCTGAGCAAGTCTTCCCGGTGTATCACTTACCGATTCAAGTATTAAGAAAATTAGACTGTATCCTCAAAGAGCAGAACCTTACCTGTCAAGCTTACTCCGCGACAAGCAATCCCCGTGCAGATCTTCCCTAGTTAAATATTAGAAGCATAAGAATGTGGCTTAGATAGGCCAGCCTTCCCCGAGCAAGACTTCCCAGAGAATCACTTACCCAGTCAAATGTTCAGAAAATTAGACGGTATCCTCAAAGGACAAGGCCTTATCTGTCAAGCTCACTCCGGAGCAAGCAACTCCCGGGGATATCTTGCCTTGTGAAGTATTAAGAGCATGATACTGTGGCTCAATATAGCCAGCCTTCCCTGAGCAAGACTTCCCAGCGTATGACTTACCCAGTCAAATGTTCAGAAAATTAAACTTTATCCTCAATGGGCAAGACCTTACCTGTCAAGCTTACTCCGGAAATCACTCCCAAAATAAAATATTAATAACATTAGACTGTGGCCTCAAGAAGCTAGATTATACCTGCCAGACTTACTCCTGAAGTCAGTTCCTGAAAAATGTTACGAACATGATACTGTGACAGCGCTTCCCAAATAAAATATTAAGAACTTGACACTTTGGCCTCATGCGGCAATTCCCCAGTGACATATTAAAACCAAGAGACTATGTCATTCATGGACAAGTCTTACGCGGGCAAACCTTCGCGCGCGAATATATTCCCAAGTTAAATTTCAAGACCAGGGGACGATGTAATAGGCAGAACGGGGAAAACTTTTCGGGAATTTTTCCCCTGTAAAAAATTGGGACCATAAGAATGTGGACTCGACAGACAAGCCTTCCCTGGACATCTTATTCCAGTTAAATATAAGGACCACGCGACAGTAGAATTTATGCAAATGTTTACCCCAGGTAAACCTTACTCCGCGTATTTGATTAATTAAAATTTAAGATCATGAGACTGCAGCATGGAAGGAAAATGCTGCCACGGACGTTATTTACTTATTCTAATATTGAGAACATTTCACTCTGGCTTTTGCTGATCAAATATTTTACGGGTATTTTTTCCCCAGTAAAATATTCGGGCTATAAGACTATACCATCCATGAGCAAGGCTTCCCCGGGCAACTTTCATCAGGCATCTCTTCCTCAGTTTAAAATTAAGATCATGAGACTGTGGCATGGAAAGGCAAGCAATCCTCGGGCATGCCTTCTCCGGGTAGCACTCTGCAAATCAAATACTAAGAACATGAAACTTTAGCGAGAATAATATACTATAGAGCGCGAAGCGCGAGAACCAACAGACGCGCGCCCTAGGCATGCTCAAATTAACAACCCGCGCACGCAGTGTACGATTTGAATTTCTATAATTTTCTTTGATCAATGAAATTATATGTTTATTGCTATTTTATTCAGTTTAAAGAATATATTTTCTGAATTTAAATAAATAAATAAATAAATATATATTGCTAACTAAAACGTTAAAAATAATTCATACAAGTCTATTACTTTAATCCAAGAAATATATATTTTTGTTTATGAGACCATATGTCTAAAACTTTTTGTTTTTAAAATATTTATTATAATCATCAGTTTCCTGATAAAGTGATACAACCAAATCTACAATCTAGTTTAAAAGTAAATAAAGTTAGAATTTTGGATTTTAATGGAGACAGCTTGTCCGAATCCACATTTTTTCATGTTAGCTAAGCCAACAACTATGGCGATAGATGATGAAATTATGAAACGTAGTATAAATGTTATTTGCTTTGAAATTTTCTTGCTCGATTTGAACATTTCGACCGTTGGAGTTATATTTACATAGTTTATTTACAGAAGCAAGCACAGACATGTTAAATAACATTTATGTAACTCATTATAAATTTTTTGTAACAGTCAGCCGTTAAGGAGAAAGTTTAAAAAATCAAGATTATTAACGTGAAGTTCCAAATTCGCAAATCCCTAGTGATGTAAAAGAAAAAAACAAGTTAAGCATTTTCAAAATCTTTGACACCCTTTATTCCATATTTCAAATTTTTATGTAAATTATTTCTAGTGCCAGAAAATTGGAGTAATTTTTTGATACGACTTTTTTCGATAAAAATAAAGTTAGCAGAGTTATACCATTTTCAAAATAAAAAGAATAAAAGAACAACGAAAATGAAGATTTGAGCCCTACGCGATAATCATAAGCATTCTTTGATTTTTTGTGAAAAATTTAAAATTAGAGTTTTGATAGTAAAAAAAATAATGAAAAATCGAAAGTTCCATTTTGCAATGAAACTATACGAGGCACCAGAATATATGGATTGAAAAAAACCATGCATCGAAAAAGGATCTGCAAATTTTGTATTTATCACATTTTTATAGAAGTAGTTTTTGTTTTATTTGCAAAAAAGCAACATTAATATTTAAAAATTAAACATTTTGGAATAATGATACAAGCAACGAAAGAAAAGATGAACAAAAGTTGTTTACCCAAAAAAGCTACACAATTTTTATTGATAATTTTTTGTTAGGAAAGTTACCTGTCTAATAAATGATAATTTTAATTAAATTATTTCGTCATTTGTTTACTTTAATGCCAAAGTGTAGCAGAATGCGCTTCAATTTTCAAATTCTCGTCACATTTTACTAAAAAAAATTTTATTTCATTGAAATGATATACTCTGAAAAACAGCGCTTTCTTCAAATGCTTTGAATTAGGACTTCCCCCGCCCCTTTACAGGCGTGGAATCGCTTAATGCGATTCCAACGGACCAACTCAGCAACGGACCAACGGAGCTAAAACTAGCGTTCACAAAAAATTTTTATTTTCCGCTAGCAAACAAAAATATTAGATCTGCAATCAGCAGAAACGACGTACAAATGTATGGAAAACGAAAATTTGAAAATTCAAATTTCGAGGGACTGACACGAAATTTTGATTTGCCCCTAGCTGGGCAACCAACAGGGTACAAACGATAATAAAGGATGTCCGAACAGTACAACTGACGTAGAAATGTATGTATGCAGGAAATAAAAAAAAAATTGAACTTCGGGAGGCCAGCATCACGGGGTTGTTAATATTGACAAATTTAATTTTTGAAGCAAGAGAATATTACCTGCAAATCAGTGGTTGTCCATCGGCTAAAAAAAAGTTTTATGTTGAAATTGACGATTGCGTGATTCCAGAAAGCAAACCATAGATTTTACTAAATGTTTCTTGGAAGAAAAATTATTTTTTTTTAAATATGACCATTATAATTTATCGCGGGAAATATCTCAGCTTTCACATCAGATACAGAAAAATGTTTCATACAAAAGTTGTAGGAGACAAACGGCGACAAATGGTACATTTGTACTAGTGACCTTGACCTTCAAAGAAATTTCGAAGGTTTTTTAAAGCTTAAAGTAATTTTTCTGATGGGAACCCCTTATTTTGACATCGTAGTTGAAAAGAACAGAAAATATTTTGTTTGATAGGTTGTATTGATCAAGGTTGTTTCAAAGTCAGATGAAGGTCAAATAGGCAAAAATTACATAGACAGCAATATCTTCGAATATATGTCAGATATCGAAAAATGTACCAGAAAAAAGTTGTAGAAGACAATTGGGAGTATGTATTGTTACCAAAGACCTTGATCTTAAAGTCAAGGCCATGTCATAGGCCTTTGAAAATTGAATATTTTAAAATGGCTTAAATTCTATGGATTTGAAATTCGAAGGTTCTACCACCAGGCCAAGCATGAACGACCTTGGATTTCTCAAGGTCATAAACATGCTATTTTTCGCGCTACCCAGGAGAAACGAAATGGACGTAATAGGATTATGTTCCATTTGTGGTGCTGGTTTAAAGTGAGTCTCCTTGCCTCTTACTACTAGGGACGCTTGATTAAAAAGAGCCCCCTCTCCTCTAACTACGCGGGGTGTTTGATGAGAGTGATAGTTACCTTTTCTACTCACACTAGTGCTAAAAATAGCAAGTTTATGACCTTGAAAAATGCAAGGTCGTTTATGCTTAGCCTGTTGATTATTCTTGGCCGATGACACGGCCTAGACTTCAATATCAGGGTCGTTGATACCAATACATGCTTTTTATTGTCTCGCACAACTTTTGTCTGTTTTTATTTTTCCATATCTGACGTATATTCTGAGATATTGCTGCCTATGATATTTTGGCTTACTTGGCCTTCATCTGGAGTCAAAATTAAGGGTTTTCATTAGAAGGAATCACTTTGACCTTTAAATAACCTTCAAAATTGCTTCGACAGTCAAGGTCATTGATACCAATTCATGTCCCCCTTCGTTTCCTACAACATTTGTCTGAAACATTTTCTGTGTCGGACGTCTTTTCTGAGATATTTCCTGCGATAGATTAAAATGGTCCACCCTGTATTGTCATCTCACCTTTTCATCCAGACTGCAGAAAAAATTTTTGGCTATCTTATGAGACCAATATGTCAAAATGTTAAATAAATACAACACGTATTTCAATAAAATGCACACTAATTCATTTTAATAATTATTTTATTCATTCAAACAAATATTTGTGTACATTAATTTTATGCATATTGTTTATTTACATGATGATCTATTTCAAAGAAACAGAAAAACGTTCAATTTTTAATTTTAAACATCGTATTATTGTATTTGTTGTTTAGGTAACAACGTCAAATGTTAAGTAAATATTTATTTTTAATTCAATAACTAATTATTTATATGTAGATTGTTACTGCAAGAACTCATTTTATAGCTAGATCTGTTTTCAATTTCCAATTTCAATTTCAATTTCCAAATTTCACTGCATAATCTCCAAACAAGCTGTCTCATTTCCAAACATTTCCAAACATTTCCAAAAATTCAAACATGTTTACCAATTAAGAACAATTAAGACTTTTACTTTACAAGAGAACCTTCTAAACTCGTAATACAAATATATAATTAAGCGATCTCTAAAAACAAACTCTTAGTGGAATCGACAAGACTATCTAATATAATTTCAGTTAAAATTTAAATTAAAATAAAAAAAGTTCATCACAACTCTTTCAGAAAAGCTTCTTTAATGCGCAAAAAAAAAATTAAGAACAAATACAAGCAATTTCTGATCATAATTAGGACTACTCTGATACATAACTATAGTTAAAACTATAATTAAATTAAAAATCAGGAAAAATTTATAACAATACATACAAAAAAATCTTCTCTCAATGCACCTTGAATGACAATATATCTAGACGAAAAAACTGAAATTTAACTTTTTACTGGAATAAGGAAGACGACCTATTCTATCCCAAACCAAATGCAACCTCTTACTGCAATAATGAAAACTATTTGAGAAAATTTTAATTTAAAGTTCAAATAAAACTTAAATGTGAATAAAATTCATCATTTCAAATATATTACAACAACCCTGAAATTCAACCCAAACAGTTATTAGAAAAAACATCGGGTATACCTTTAATAAATAATAATATAATGTAAGATAATATAATAATATATTAATATATATAATAATATAATATAATATAATAATAATAATAATAAAATAAATAATAATAATAAATAATAAATAATTTAGGATGTATCGATAGATTTCCAGTGAAGGCTTCTAAGGTTTAAACCAATATTATCTTAGATAGCTTTCCTAGTTTCAGTTAGGGGTTGCTTTTTGGAGATCTTTAAACATATATTTGTTTAGTGTCTATTGTGGAGGGCCTTTTGAAGACAGTTTAATGCATTTTTTATTTTTAAGTTTTATTTGAAGTCTCTAGAATGATATTGGATAGTCCTCATTATTTAATTAAAGTGCTGTGTTTATGGTCTATCAAAATTGATTTTCTGTTAAGGTATCCTAAAAAAGTATTTTGAAGGGCTCGCAACTTTTGAATATTTACTTTTAGAGGAATTGTGATGCATTTTCTTTAATTTAAAATTTTATTTAAAGTTTTAACTAGAAATAGATCAAATAACCTTACTAGTTCCAGTATAAGGGTTGCTATAAACGGTTTGAAAAAATTATTATTCAGGATAAGTTAAGGAATTTCCTGAACAGGCATCCTGAAAAAATTTGTTAATTCCAAAAAAAATTTCAAAATTTCGGATATAAAGTGATAGATAGATTGGCATTAAAAACAGAATATGTAATAGCTTAAAGCACATTTTTGATAATTGGTAATATTCGAAAAATTGGCAATGCCTTTACATGATTGTTTTGTATTTTCTTTAAATAATACGTTAAAGTTAAAGAGCTTTTTCTTTCCCACGTGAAGATGAAGAGCTCTGACTGTCGCCCATTTGCTCTGTCATCTTTCCTCTCCTTCTTAACTGGCTCGTTTGCTGATCGCCTTCTTCGGAATATTCACGTAAGAATGCAGTATAGATTTTTTTATTTGTGCCTGTTACATAAAGGCGTCCGTGCGGACGGAAATCAGTATGAGGATCACTTTCATTGTACACAGCGAAATTTTTAGCTGTATAATACATGTATTTTCCCAAACGCCAAAAAACATCATTTGGAATATAAACACGATTGTACTTATATGGGTTGGGCTCATTTGTTCCGAGACTATCATATGTAGAATAATGAGGATCGCTACTATCTAGCGTTCGTATATAAACATCAATTCTCATAGGAGGAAAAAAAGGTCGGTCAGGTTTCATCCAGAAGGGTACCTTATCTGGATACTTTTGTCTTGAAATAATAGGTCCGGCAAACTGTATTCCATTCTGCATATTTATAACAATCTTGTCAGGACGCATTCTTTGAAATATATTTGCATCAATTTCTGTAAGAAAAAATGGACATTTATAAAGTTATTGTAAACTAGTAACCTAAACTTTAATTAATTTTAAGCATTCACTGGTAAATAGCGAATGTCAAATGCTCTGATGAGATGAAATAATATATTTCCCGAATAACTTTTCGGTGGGTTTTAAGAGTCTAAAGTGGGCGGCCACATTGTGCGAACGCTAGCTCAAATGCTTTCTGAGTTGAAAATCCAAACATATTTTAGATTTTAATGAGTCTTCATGGCTCACATGATGTAGGTTAAGTGTGTCATTTTACAGACACTTACCAGTAGTCGGGCAGTCCTGTGTATTTCATAGCAGTAATAGTACAATAAACCACGATTATTAAATCGCAGTTGGTGTTTGATTTCTGTATGCCTTCTTGTAACATAAAAAAGGAAAGGCAGCATGTGAGCAATTCTTTCTTGAAAATAATTCGACAGCAGCAAATTATCCCAAACTATTGGAAAATCATGTCGTATTGGATATTCGAAATTTATTTGATGAAGACTTCCAGTCTGTGCGACTGCACCAAGATCGTGGAGAAGCAGACTATGCGTTGATCGTACGGGAATTTCTCAATGGAACGTTTCCCAATCGCTGTGTCCAAAGGCAGGGTACAATTAAGTGGCTACCTAAGTCACTAAAGTTTGCACCACTTTACTATTTTTTCAGGAGTTTCTCAACAACCATGTCTATATGATCAAACTTAGCAATTTAGAACAAGTGAAACATCGAATACGAAACTGCAAAAATGTTCTTAGTCAAGGAATGCGAAATAATGTTTTGATAGAATTGCATTATATCATTCTACATACAGCAATGTTGATCGGATTTCAGCTAATTCTGCGCTGTTGCTGACCCGTTTGCAGTATCTTGTTAAGTTTAAAAGATAGCCTTGAATTAGTTTTAAATTTATTTCGAATTTAACTTTGTGGGGAAGTTGTCGACCATTCTGTACATTAGCAACTCATCATTTTATACGCAAGAATATTTTTACAAAGTGGAAATCTATTGATAATACCCCCCGGCCACATCACAAGTTTGGCAAGTTAGTATCTCCCCACGTAAATCGCCCAAAAAAGCTGACTGGTGTGGAATACCGTAGCTCGACAGGGAGCGATTTTTATTCCGAAGGGTAGTTTTTACGGAATGATAGTCTATTTGTCTTACTAAGACAATACTTATAGGATAACATCATATTTCTATTATCGTCATTATCCTATTTCCGATAAGGATGTTTTTTAGCTCCACGAGAAGATTGCAGGGGATTGTGCACTGTGACAACCACCCTTTGATCGTATCCATAGTAATTCTGAAAACTAATACAGTGAATCCATAACAAATACATATCTTGTAACAAGCCCTAAACGAGGGCTCATACAAAAAATCCCAAGTACCCTATCTGAAGGGTAAAAACTATGCTGAGTAAGAATCAGGAATAAAAACTAGGGGTTTCCATTTAGAAAACATAAATTGTGTCACGTCAGTCACAAGAAACAAAATGAGACAAATTTTGTCTTGCCCATTTTTTCTCTAATGCATTATTTTCAAGAAATTAAGAGGTTTTGAGACTTTCACTACACCCTGTAACTATCCAAAATTTCAGCAGGCAGTGCAGAATTAAACATTGTATCTTGAATATCTTTGCATATATTTAGATATTTGTGAGTGTGCTTTTGTACACACCTAAAGATTACCATTATCAATGCCAAGGTCGCTTTAATTACCAGAGTCATCAGCGCCTTTACTGTATGGTTAATTGTAAACTGTAGTGTATCTGTCTGGTAGTATTCCAAGGCACAGAAGAGTGGCCTTTTAAAAAAACGTCTAGCTGTGCTTTAAGCTTTAAGAATTGAACACTCTATCAATTTAAACTAAAACAAACTTTTTGAACGCGAAAAATTTGAAAGAAAATTTTAAATGTAGGCAGTCCCTTAGGCTCTGGTAATACAGTTCGAGGTTCCAACTATAGTTTCGGAAACTTTAATTCTACAACGTGGTCAGTGTTCAGTGAGAAGCATTTGATCAGTGATCGAAACAATAGGTGTTCTTGGAAGTTTAAGGCGTTTTACCTTACAGAAATTAGCATAAGATTACTCTCTATGATAATACTAAGATATACAATGCTATTCACAATTATCTTGCAATTAAATTTGAAGAATTTTTTTCATATGTAAATACTTGGAATATAGCAATAAGCTTCATGAAAATACCTCAAAAGGTTTTATTCTTAAAGTTTCTGCACTGCCATATTTGGTAGAAAAATTTTATGTGCAAGGCCGTGCAATTAAAAATGGTTTAGATCTAGGATGTAAGCACACTTTGAAAACTTTCATAATATTTGTATACAATCTATTAACTTAAATAAAAGCTTTAAAAAAATATGGTGACTAGGGTAAAGCTGCGTAAACGTACTCGGCTTATTTTAAGTTATTAACTTTAAAGAATAAACTTTATTATCGTTTCATGTGCGCTCAATTTATAATCGTGTAGTTATGACATTTTGTAATTTTATATATACAATTCGAAGCAGGCTTCCGATTTCGTAATATGTTACAATTAATACCTCGTCAAAGATAACCTTAAGCCAACTGAAATAATTTGGTTAAAAATACTTCGGTTTGAAAATATGTTTACCAGGTTAGTGCAAAAAACACTTTTCGATGTATAGGGCAAGTCACCCCTCCCCCCTCAACCCATAAAAAAGTTTGTGTTTCCAGATAAAGAAAATTCACAATTTTTGTTTGAAATTTAAATATTAAAATCCTTTTTAATTAACATAGGGAAATTGGGGATTTTCGAAAAATTGAACTCACACTTTAGTGTCTACGAAATAAAAGCGTTATAATAATATTTACTCTTAACACACCATTAACCGCTTCCTCTTTCCGAGGGTCGCAAATATTTATAAACTTTATGTTTACGTATGATTGTAAATTTTCAGCATTTTTTGCCATATTTACTTATACAAATAGTAACTAATAGCCAATTTAATTATCCCTCATGACATTTTAAATCAATTTTAATTTTTGAAATAATTATGACTTACTTAAACAATTATGCTTTTGCAACAAAATTTCAAAATTGTCTTATTTCCTAAATGAAATGTAATAGCTGGTTACTTTGTGGAGTAGTAAATTTTAGGTATAGTTTTATTTTAATTAATAAATAACAAGCAGCTGCTAATGGTCAATAATGTCGCGGAGCGACCCCAGGACGACTGGAATTTGCATTTTGCTTTTCAGGCTAGTAAACAGTCAAAGATTGGTATCTCTAAGACCGCCGATGATAAGGACGATTAGCTTAACAGAATATTCTTAATATACACATTACAACTCCCTATAGGGTCTCTCCGCCTCTCTTTCTCTTCATTCTCCTGGGCTCTGATGTTTTTTCAGCTCGAGCCGAAAATTCGATAACAAACATGGTTCGTTTCTCGAATTCAAGGTGGACTATGTCAGGCATCGAGTGCAAAGCAGAAACAATTTTCGAGAATTTGAATTTCCTGCATACGCAGCACTTCTCTTTGTCGACAACTTACTCGATTCCCTTAAAGGCCAGTCTGTGATGCATGAAAAAGAGTGATTTAGCGCCACAAATATAGAGTGGATGCGATAGTAATATTCAAGTAGTGTTTATGTCCAGAATGAAGGCGAGTATTTATTTAGCAACAAATTCAAGCAAAAAGAATGCATGCGCAGTTCAAAGTTCGCAAAATCAAGTTTTTCAATTATTGCGGCCAAGATATGGACCTGCGGCGAAAAAGTTTAATTATAAATGAAAGATATTAAAAGAATGCAGCATTTTGTAGTTCGAATTTCGACACGAATGAAATTATTTAACGATAAAAATACTAATCCCCAGTAGCTGCTGTACATAAAGCAGTCCACAGACTTTTTTCTGAATTTAGATGCTTAAAAACAACTGAATGCACAAAAAAGGTTTTTGTTCTTGTAAAGAAATAAAATAACGTCGTTGAATTTAGCTTTGCGAAATTGTGGTTCCAGTCCATGAGCAGCCATAAGTTATAAATAAAAAAACAAAAATGAAAATAGTTTTACGATTATTAGGAAAAAAGATCTTTTTTTGTAACAATTACTGCAGGTGGAATATTTAGGGTAGAGAGCTCACATTTTAAGAATATGTAGATAAAAACTTTAACTAACCGCGTTGAATTCGAGAACAACTAATTATGTGACGGTGGGGCGGTGTAGCAGCTTATACGTACTAGGCATTTGCTCTTAAATTAAATTACCATTTTCAAATTGCGTCATCTGTAAAAAATCTTGTGAACGAAGCAACATGTTAAGATGATTTTTTTTTCATTTATTTTAACTTTTTGGCTAATTTTGGATCCTACATTAAAATTCCGTAAACGGTGCTCGTAATGCTTTAAATGTGAGGGTATTTTTATTATTTTTACTAGTTGCGCAATTCCAGAATTTGTTTTCCCCTTGAATATTTACTATATTTTATTGTTCTTAAGTTTGTTTAATAATAATTTTTAAACGCCGGTTGCACGTGTTGTAGAAACTTGCTCAAGTAATGTCGTGCTGTTTTATACTTTCTCCACTAATATTAAACAAATACGTGGAGCTCGTAAAGTTTTGTTAAAACTGTTTTATGTAATTATTCTATTTGTCCCATTTTTCTGCTCTTATCTCTGCTATAGGTATCATGCACTGAGAAAAATAATAATGCCATAGCAACAAAATAATTTTCGTGAAAAGTTTTGGTTTTTCTTAACAAAATTTCGTTTCGGCTCCCAAAAAAGTAGTTCGAGTTACGAAACAATTGATTCGGCTTAACCAAACAAATGCGTTAGGCACTTTTTGTTGAGTGAAGCCAAGAATTTTGTGAAGCGTACCAAACATGCACCCTCGCATTCTCTCTCTTTCGAATCATGATGAGCAGCTGACTTCTTTTTCAATATGGTCCTTCTGCATTTTTTCATCAATATTATTTGTAAGTTTACGAAAGAGAATAAAGTTGAAGAAAAGAATTTTGTTTGTGTTGACAAACATTAGGATGGCTGACGCTGTGACTCAACAGATTTCAGATAAATGTAGCCTAGAATGTCTAACAAATTTATGTCAAGGTAAATGATTTGTACATTTTATTATTCGTTGTATATGATCTCTAAGAATCAAAATACATGCGTGAAATTAATTAGGCAAGTATTTAAAGTGTATTATAGTACATTGTGTATCAAGGGCGTATAAATTTTCCACCCGAGCACAGCGAGGGTGGCACTCACGCGAGGCAAAATAGCCGTAAGCCCTTGACACATGCATGAGAAGCAGATAAAGGATGTTTCGTGTTTTGACTATTTTAAATTATAATTGAAAGGAAGAAATGGCGTACTTATCAGAAGGGAGACTCTGGGGGTACTGCGATGTATTTTTTTCTAGCTAAAAATAATTTTTTCTATCGGGTGCAAAGTTTCATGTCGGCCCCGCGGCGAAGAGCACATGGGCGCAGATTGTATGGGCTGTAAGCGGCCAAATTTCGCTTGTTTCAAGTAAATGAAATGACGTGTTTTCACTGGGCTCGGACAAAAAACTATTTAAAATAAATATCTGAATTAATCACTCTTGCATCTAATCACCGAGTATTTCGAAAATTATTTGAAATTAATTAAAATGATTTTTATGCATTAAAAATATTGTATTTAATCAATATATGCATGTACACTCCTGAGACACACTCGAACTTTTTGGGCCTTGACGAGCCGAACACTTGAATTGTTTCAATTACTCGACAATTTCGATAAGCCAATTTGAATTACTGGAAACCAATCAGGTACTAAAATTTTTCGAGTACTCGAAAGTTTCACGATTTTGAAGCTTGTAAGTACTCGAATTAATTCGTGTTTTGAAAGTTTAGAGGACTTAAATAAATTCGGGTCCTCGAGATTTACGAGAATAGAAAACCAATTCGATGCCTGCATGTGAAGAAAACCTTCCCTGTAGTGATTTTCTAAAACGTCCACTCTAGCGTTGGTTGTCTAAAAGAACTGCTCTGCTTTTTCAGTTTGATTCACCTTTAATTGAACATACTTATACGGAAACTGCAGATAGGCTGATTAATTATTACAAATATGTTTATTAAATTATTCGATAATATTTTTAGTTCACTTTAATTCATTTGTATTTGATTGAATTCTTCTTAATACACTTGTATTTATTAGAATTTATACCAAATTCTTTTTAAGTACTTTAGGTTTGTTAAATTATATGTAATCCTTCAAATTCTTGTTAATTTGCTAAAATGCTTTAGATGATTTAAAATTATTTCAAATTATTTTATTTTTATTCATATTTTATAGATTCCTTGGAATTCTCTGAGTTATATGTGTTTCTTCAATTCTTTGAAATATAACGGACTATGAAAACCCTCGAGTATCAAATTTTGCATAAATCAAATATTTTAAAATATTCAAATTGGTATTTTGCAATAGAATTCCGAGACCTCAAAACTAAATTAAAAATTAAGTAACCAATGTTGTTAAATATTCCACTAGACTAATAATAATACTTTTTATACAAAAAAGTGAAATTATTCAAACAATGTTGAGAAATATTCTACTAAAGAACTATTGATAATTTTTAATTAAAAAAGATTTAATTAAAAAAATTACACTAGACCAATATTATTAATTTTGAGTAAAAAAAAAGGTGAGAATATAGTGTTTAAAAGGTTGATTTCATGAAGAATTCACATTTTTGGGTTTAAGGGTAATACATGAAATTCTCCATTGGATAATTCTCAAAAAGCCCCTATATTTTTCTCAAACCCTAAAAAATTATTCCAAAAACTCAAAAAAGTGATATTTCTCCATGTAAGTTACAAGGGAAACTTTAAGTCAAAACTTGCACCTGTTAAAATGAAAAAACAAATAAAAATTGAGAAATTTGTTTTTTTTTGGATTTGAAATAAGATGGGGGGATTGTTGCGCTCTAACATGTAAAAGAAATTGCCTGGCATTTTTGGATCACCCTAGCCAATGTTCATTTCGAACTCAAGTTCCTCGAGGAAAATGTATTTTTAAGACCTGGAGCACTTGGCGGTCTTTGTATAGTGACGGGCCATGAAAAAACTGTTAGCAGATGTATTTTTTACAACTTACAGCTTTTGAGCTGGCTGAATAAAAGAATAATGGTTGTAATTGCTGGGGAAATTCCTCAAGATTGAGTATCCACCCCAAAGTATCCGGAAATAAGCGGTATACATAAAAATTGTTCAGACAAAAGTTGCTCAGGAAAGTGGGAGCCATCTTTCTGAAATATCGTTTTTGACCTTGAGATCAATTTTTAAGGTTATTTAAAGGTCACATTAATTTTTTTAAATGGGAAATCCTATTTTTGACGTTAGATTCTGAAAGAGCGGGAAAATTCTACGTCCGAAATGATAGTTAAGAATTAATTTCCAAGAGATCAAATAAAGATAAAATCGAGAAAAAATTTAAAAAAACAATGCAGAACATTATTTTTTTGTTTTATTTTTTTAACACGTTTGAGCAACACAAAGCTGGGAGGACTTCAGGACCAGCGACCTTGATCACCTTGACCTTGAGGCCAACTTGGAACATGATTCGTAGGTCAAAGTTTGGAGTTTGTTGTTTGGAGCTCATGAGTTTGTGGGTTTGGTTTCGGGTGTATTAGTTCAAGAAAACAAACACTTTGACCTTCGAATAACCTTCTAAGTTTTCCTTAAGGTCAAGGTTCTCAAAGTCATTGGTCTCAAATCCACCCCAGCTTTGTGTTGCTTAAACTTGTTAAAAGAATAACAAAAAATAAATTTTGTTCTGCATGATTTTTGAAATTTGACTTTGATTTAACCTTTATTTAACCTCGGCAAAATTGACTCTAACTATCACTTCAAGCGCAAAATTTTCCCCCCTTTTAGAATCCAATGTCAAAAATAGAGGTTTCTATTTAAAAAATTAATGTCACCTTCAAATAACCTTTAAAATTGATATTAAGGTCAAAACAGATTTTGCAGAAAGATGGCTTATTTCCGGAGATTTTGCTGTGGATAGATTAAAATAGCCCACCCTGTATAAATAACCGCAAAATTCTCTAATCGTAAAGTTATTAGCTGCTTTGTGCCCCAGTTAATTATTCTCGCTTCAAAATAGTGCAACTATGAAATTCATACTCATCAAAAATAAAATCTTGAAGCTCTTGGTTTCATATTTTATACACTTTAGGTTCACGCGTGAATAAAAAAAATATATTTTTTGGACACTTGGGTAGTTTGCTGGATTTTTAAAATCTTGTTTCCTAAAATAGATCATATTTTTGCCAAAAAAAAAAAAATATATATATATATATAT
>JAAAKG020201326.1:0-23521 GCA_010014905.2 Druon quercuslanigerum | reverse complement strand
TATCCTTAAACTTTTTTTTATGATATTATCCGAATTTATAATATTTATTAATTATTTAAACTATTTTTATAAAAAAACAAAATTATCACAGCCAAGCGTCGTTAGAAATATATTTTTTTTATGTATTCTTTGAAAAAATTCAGCGCAGATGTTAATCAATAGCCAAAATCTAAATTTTATAAGAAATATTGTTTAAAAAAATTAATCTTGTGAATTTCCTACTCTATTTTCCATTAATTATAACTAAAAAAGATTTTAATCAGCGAAACAGTGCCAATCCCGAAAATTAATTTTTATTTATTTTTTTATTTATAACGTATTTTAGTTTATTTTTTATTATTTTAACTCACTGGAAATTATTTATACATATTTGAAAGTTCAAAAAAAAATTATTATTGCAGGCTAAAATTGATCTTGAATCTATTTTCCTCAATGTTATAAACTATTTTAAAAATTCAAGTTGAAATAAATTTTTAATTATACAGTTTGCTAATTTAATTACTTTTGTAATTAAATTTAATTAAACATGGAGCTTAAACTTTCCTCCTAATTCAATGATTCTTGGATCTCACTCGATGTCAATTCACGAATTTTCTGCAGCTCAAGAGATTACGTTAAAACTCAAGTATCGTTTGACCTTAAACTGAAATGTTAAATATGCGAAGTGAACATACAGCTTAGTCTGGAACATGAAGTGTACTATGCATATTATGCGATGAACCCTAGTAAGTAAATCCGCAAACATCTCGTAACATTGTTTTAAGTGTTATTTATTCCAACTTTTAAGGAAAAATAAATCTAAAATTTTTTTAAAAATATTATGGAATTAAAAAAAAAAGATAATAATTAAATCTCTTTAGAAGCTGTTAAAAAGTATACCATTCGGACAATTTAAAGAACCATTTATTATTGTATATAATTCTAATTCTTTTAAACAAAATTTAAATAAAAATTAGGTTAAAAATTTGTTTCTGTAGTTCAGTATAATTTGTATATAACAATCGTGCCTTTGTTTTAAACAAAGTTTTATTGTTTACCTTGAGCTTGGTTACCTAGCTTCTATACACGTTAATCCTTTTCTATCCCTTCAGAAATATAAATCACGTTTATTCATTTTAAGCCTAGTCTTGTCATTTCAGTCGTGTTATGCAAGTCTATTTATTTGTATCCAAGTCTATTGATGTCTATCATTTTCCTTCCATTTGGCAACGAAAATCTTGCTTATCTTTTTTAATCCCTATCCTTTTATCCACGAAAATCCTTGACTAATCTTTCTGGAATATAAATCACTTTTTTTAATGAACCATAGTCTTGCTGTGTAAGTCAATTTACATTTCATCCAAGTCTATTGATGTCGATCATTTTCTTTCCTTTTGGCAACGAAAATCTTGCTTATCTTTTATAATCCCTATCCTTTTATCCACGAAAATCCTTTACTAATCTTTCTGGAATATAAATCACTTTTTTTTAATGAACTACAGTCTTGCTATGTTAGTCAATTTACATTTCATCCATGTGTGTTCTTTTCTATCACTATGGTCATGAAAAATTCTGTTTTTATTTTGACCTCTCTCTCTTTCTATCCACGAAAATCCTTTTCTATCCCTTCTACAATAAAAATCACTCGTAGCATTTTGGATGAATTTCAGTCTTGTAATCGAAGTCTATTTAATTCTTATCCATGTCTATCCATTTCCACCCGTTTGGCAATCTGAAATTTTGCTTTTTGTTTGACACTACTATCTTTCTATACACAAAAATTCATTTTTGTCCTTTCTGTAATATAAATCACACATATTTTTTGGAATCCAAGTGTTTATATCCAAGTCTATTTATGTTTTATCCATCCCAATCCTTTCCGCTACATACGTTACCCTTATTATTATTTATATATATATATTTACTATAATTAGCAAATTCTATTCTATCCCTTCTAAAATATAAATCAATTGTATTATTTTGAAAGAATCCTAGTCATGCTATCCAAGTCTATTTATATATTATCCACGTCTATCCTTTTCAATCCCTTTTACAATAAAAAAAACTCGTAGGATTTCGAATAAATTCGAGTCTTGTAATCCAAGTCTATTGATATCTATCATTTTTTTTCATTTGGCAACAAAAGTCTTGCTTATCTTTTTCAATCTCTCTTTTTATCCACGAAAATCCTTGACTAATCTTTCTGAAATATAAATCACTTTTGTGAAAAACCAGTCTGGCTATGTAAGTCAATTTACTTTTCATCCACGTGCGCTCTTTTCTATCACTTTGGATATCTAAAATTCTGCTTTTAGTTTGACACCACTATCTTTCTATTCAAAAAAATTCTCTTTTATTCTTTCTGTAATATAAATTTCCCATATTTTTTGGAATCCAAGTCTTTATGTCCAAGTCTATTGATGTTTTATCCATTTGTGTTTTCTTCTATCACTTTCGGCATCTAACATTCTGTTTTTCTTTTGACCTCTCTCTCTTTCTATCCACGGAAATCCTTTTCTATTCCTTCTACAATAAAAATAACTCGTAGGATTTCGGATAATTTCCAGTTTTGTAATCCAAGTCTATTTATGTCTTGTCCATGTCTATCCTTTTCCATCCGTTTGGCAATCTGAAAGTCTGCTTTTAGTTTGACACCACTATCTTTCTATCCACAAACATTCTCTTTTATCCTTTTTGTGATATAAATCACTTATATTTTATAAATTCCAAGTCTTTACAACCAAGTCTATTTATTTTCAAACTATTTGTGTTCTTTTCTATCCCTTCGAAAGTCAAAAATTGTATTCCTATTTTCACATCTCTATCTTTCTATCTGCATAAATCGTATTTTTTCCGCTACATACAGCACCCTTATTCTTGTGAATTTAATTCGATCTATTCAAGTCTATTTAGATTTTATCCATGTGTATTCTTTTCTATCCGTTTGGAAATCTAAAATTTAGTTTTTATTTTCACATATCTCTCTTTCTGTACACGAAAATCCTTTTCTATCCCTTCTAAAATATAAATCAATTGTATTATTTTGAAAGAATCCCAGTCTTGCTATCCAAGTCTATTTATATCTTATTCACGTCTATCCTTTTCCATCCCTTTGGAAATCTAATATTCTGTTTCCAGTTTCACACCACTAAATTTCTGTCCTAAAAAATTGTTTTCTATCCTTTCTGCAATATAAATCACCTATAATTTTTTTAATTCAAGTCCTTATATCCAAGTCTATTGAGGTTTTATCCACGTGTACTATTTTCTTTCCTTTTGTAAATCTAAAATTTTGTTTTTAGCTTCTGTTCCCAATGTTTCTTTCCAAAAATATCCTTTTATCTCCTTCTGCAATATAAAAACAAGGTTTTTTTAAATTCAAGCCTTCCTATTAAGTCTATTTACGTTTTATATACGTGTATTTCTTTCTATCCCATTGGACATACAAAATACTGTTTTTATTTTCACCTCTCTCTTTCTCTTCCTATCCACGAAAATCTTTTACTATCCCTTCTACAATAAAAATCACTCGTAGGATTTCGGATGCATTCCAGTCTTGCAAACCAAGTCTATTTATGTCTTATCCATGTCTATCCTTTTCCATTCGTTTAATAATCTCAAATTCTGCTTTTAGTTTCACACCACTACCTTTCTATCCGCAAATTTTTTTATCATTTCTGTAATATCAATCTTTTCTATCCATTTGAAAATCAAAAATTGTATTTTTATTTTCATATCTCTATCTTTCTATCCAGGAAAATCCTTTCCAATCCTTTCCGCTACATACAGCACCCTCATTCTTGTGAATTCAAGTCTATTTAGGTTTTATCCATGTGTATTTTTCTCTATCCGTTTGGATATCTAAAACTAAGTTTTTATATTCACATATCTCTCTTTCTATACACGAAAATCCTATCCCATTCCTTCTAAAATATAAATCAATTGTATTATTTTGAAAGAATCCCAGTCTTGTTTTCCAAGTCTATTTATGCCTTATTTACGTCTATCCATTTTCATACTTTTGGTAATCTAATATTTTGTTTCTACTTTCACACCACTAACCACTAACTTTCTATCCTAAAAAATTGTTTTTTATTCTTTCTGCAATATAAATCGCCTATATTTTTTTTAAATTTAAGTCTTTATATCCAAGCCTACTTAGGTTTTTTCCACGTGTATTTTTTCCTTTTGTAAATCTAAAATTTTGTTTTAACTTTCTATTCCCTAAGTTTCTTTCCAAAACATTCCTTTTTTCTCCTTTCTGCAATATAAATCAACCTCATTTATTTAAATTAAAGCCTTCTTATCCAAGCCTATTTAAGTTTTATCAACGTGTATTTCTTTCTATTCCTTTGGTCCTACAAAATTCTGTTTTTATTCTCACCTCTCTCTTCCTTTCTATCGACAAAAATCCTTTTCTATTCCTTCTACAATAAAAATCACATGTAGCATTTCGGATTATTTCCAGTCTTGTAATCCAAGTATATTTAATTCTTATCCATGTCTATCGATTTCCACCCGTTTGACAATCTGAAATTCTGCTTGTTGTTTCACACCACTATCTTTCTATCCACAAAAAATCTCTCTCATCCTCTCTGTAATATAAATCACCCATATTTTTTGGAATCCAAGTCTTTATATGCAAGTCTATTTATTTTTGATCCATTTGTGTTCTGTTCTATCCCTTTGAAAGTCACAAATTGTATTTTTATTTTTATACCTCTATCTTTCTGCCCACGAAAATCCTTTCCTATCCTTTCTGCTATATATAGGACCCTTATTCTTGTAAAGCCAAGTCGTCCTATTCAATTCTATTTAGGTTTTTATGCGTGTGTATTCTTTTCTATCGATTTGGGAATCTAAAACTCAGTTTTTATTTTTCACCTCTCTCTCCTTCTATCCACGAAAATCCTTTTCCATCCCTTCTACAATATAAATCACTCGTATTATTCTGAATGAATACCAGTCTTATGATCCAAATCTATTAGGTCTTATCCATTTCTATTATTTTTCATCCCGTTGGCAATCTAATATTCTGTTTTTAGTTTCACGTCTATTTACGTTTTATCCACGAAAATTCTTGCCTATTCTTTTCGCAATATAAATCACCTTTATTATTTTGAATTCAAGTCTTGCTCTCCAAGTCTATTTGTGTTTTATCCACGTGTATTCTTTTTTATCCCTTTGGAAATCTTAAATTCTTTTTTTTTATTTATTCTTTTACAACACTTTGGCAATCTAAATTATATTTTTAGTTTCAGATATCTTATTATTTTGAATCGAAGTATTCCTATCCAAATCTGTTTAAGTCACAACCTAGTCAATCAATTAAGAAATCAAAATTTTAACCTATCTCTCACAATCTCTGTTTTTCTTTACACCAAATTCATTTCTTATGCGTTTCTCAGTTTAATTTACCTTTGTTATTTTATATCCAGGTCATCCAATCCAAGTCTAATTATATTCTATCCAAATCTATCCTTTTCTATCCGTTCGAAAATAAAAAATCCTGCTTATATTTTTCAATCCTTATCTGTCTATCCACGAAACTCCTTTCTTATTTCTTCTAAAATATAAATCACTTATATTACTTTAAATGAATCACAGTCTTCCTTTTAAAGGCTATTTATTTCTTATACAACCTTAGCTATCCCTCTGGCAATATAAAATTCTGTTTTTATTTTCTTATCCCTAATTTTCTATCCATAAAAATCATTTCTTATCCTTTCCACAATATTTATAATTTATGCTTATTCTTTTAAATCCAGCTCGTATAGGATCTTATCCATGTCTATCGTTTTTTATCAATTTGGAAATCTGAAATTCTGTTTTTATTTTCAAATCTCTACATTTCTATTTACAATAAGTCTTTCCTATCCCTTATAAAATTTGATCACTCTTTATCAATTTTAATCCCTTTATTAACATCTAAGTCTATTCATGGCAATACTTTTCCTATAATCCAAGTCTATTCACGTGCATTCTAATATATCCGTTTAAAAAACTAAAATCCTGCTTTTCTAAATCTCTATATTTCTATTCACGAAAATCCTTTTCTACCTCTTTTGCAATATTAATCACCTTTATCCACTTGAATCCCTGTGTTAATAACCAAGCCTATTCATGTCTATCATTTTATATCCGTTTTGCCATCTAAAATCTAGCTTATCTTTTTTCAATCCATATCTGTTTATGTACGAATATTATTTTCTTTCCCTTCCGCAATTTAAATTACCCTTACACTTATTGATCCCAGTCTTACTATCCCAGTCTATTCATATCTAGACTCCGCTTATCCTTTTCTATCCAACAAGAAAGCTAAAACTCCGCTTATCTTTTTCGATACATCTATTTCTATATACGAAAATCCTTTTCTATCCTTTTTTAAATATATATTTCCCTTATCCATTTATTTTTCAGTTTTGCTATTCAAGTCTATTTACGTCTCATCCTCGTATATATATTATTTTTGATCTCTTTGTAAATATTATATGCTGTGAATCTTCTCTAACCCGTGCATTTCTTTGTGCATCTCTTGTACAACTTAAATAATTCTTTTTATTGTGAATTTAAGTCTATCTTTCCTAGTCTATTCACGTCTATTATAAGCTATCCGTTAAGAAATCAGAACTTCTTATCTCTTGTAATCCCTACTCTTCTATCAACAAAATATTCTGTTGTATTTGTTCTGCAATGTAAATTACTCTGATCCTTTTGAGTAAACTCCAGTCTTGCTTTATAAGTCCATTTTCGTCGCATCCAAGTCTATTCTTTTGCACCTGCCTGGAAATGAAAAATTTCGAATATATTTTCCGATCGCTATCTTTCTATACACAATAATCAGTTTTTATCTCTTTATCAATATAAATCACCTTTGTCTATTTTCATCCTTGTCTTGCTATCCAAGTCTATTTAAATCTTATCCACGTCTATGCTTTTTTATGTCTTTGTCTATATAAAGTACTTTTTATATTTTCCAATCTTTATCTTTCTACCCACGCAAATCCTTGTATATCCTTTTCGAAATGTAAGTCACCCTTTTTCTTATGAATATAATTCATTCTATCCAAGTCTATTCATTTTTATTCACGTATATCATTTTCTATTCATTTAGATACATAAAAATCCGCTTATGTTTTCCAATCTCTATCCTTTTAAACACGAATATCCTTTTATATCTCCTCTGCAATATAAACCATCCTTATCTATTCGAATCCAAGTCTTCCTGTCCTAGTCTATTTACGTTTTATCTACGTCTATTCTTTTCTATCTGTTTGAATAAATAAAATTCCGCATATTTTTTCCAATCTCCGTATTTTTCAACACGAATATCCTTTTCTGTCTCTTCTGCAATATAAATCTTCGTTATCTATCTGAATCGCAGTTTTTCTATCCAAGTCTATTTACGTTTTATCAACGTCTATCCTTTTCTGTCCATTTGGTGATATTCACTTCTGTTCTTATTTAAAAATATTTATCTCTTTATCCACGAAACTCCTTCCCTATCTTTTCCGTAATATAAATCACCCTGATTCTTTTGGATTAATGATAAAGAAGAAAAGATAGAGGATAAATGATAACTGATAACTGGTAAAGAATACATGATAAAGGACATAAGATAAATAATAAAGTATTAGTGATACATGATAAAGGAAAACGGATAAACGATAAATGATAAAGGACAAGAAATAAAGGATAAATTAAAGATGAAAGAAGCTAGATGATAAAGGATAGAGGATAAACAATAACGGATAACTGATAAATAATAAATGATAAACGACATAAGATAAAGAATAAAGTATTGATAATAAATGATAAAGGATAACGGATAAACGATAAATGACAAATGAGAAATGTTAAATGATAAAGGAGAAGGAATAAAGGATACATGATCAATTATAAAGGATAAAGGATAAAGAGCAGATGGTCGAGAGTAGAGGACAGAGAGTAGAGAATATAGGATAGGGGATAGGGCATAAGGATATAGGATATAGGATAGATATTAGAAAATAGAGAATAAAGAATAACGATTAGAGGATAGAGAGCAGAGCATAGAGCAGAGAGGATAAAGGATAGCGGAGAGAGGATAGAGTATATAGTATATAGTATAGAGGATAGAGGATAGAGGATAGAGGATAGAGGATAGAGGATAGAGGATAGAGGATAGAGGATAGAGGATAGAGGTTAGATGATAGAGGATAGAGGGTGGAGGTCAGAGGTTGGCAGATAGAGGTTAGAGGATAGATGATAAATAATAACTGGTAAATGGTAAAGAATTATTATAAATGATAAATTACAAATGAAAATGGACATATGATAGAGAATAAATAATCAAGAACAAGGGATAGAGGACAGAGCATAGAGGATAGAGGATAGAGGATAGAGTATAGATCATAGAAGATAGCTGATAGAGAATATATGAATGATAAAGGATACATGATAAAGAATAAAAGATAAATGATAAATGACAAAGGAAAATGGATAAAGGAGAGATGATATAAGAATAAAGCATAAAGAATAGAGGATAGAGGACAGAGTATAGAGGATAGATGATAGAGCATAGAGCATACAGGATATAGGATAGCGGATATAGGTTAGAGTATATAGTATAGAGGATAGAGAAAAGATGATAGAGGATAGAGGATAGAGAAATGTTGATAGAGGATAGAGCATATATAATAAAGAATATAGGATTAATGATAAAGAATGAAAGATAGAGGATAAATAATAACGGATAACTAGTAAAGAATACATGATAAAGTACACAAGATAAAGCATAAAGTATTAGTGATACATGATAAAGGAAAACATATAAACGATGAATGATAAAGGACAAGTGATAAAGGATAAATTACAGATGAAAGAGGATAGATAATAAAGGATGGAGGATAAGTGATAACGGATAACTGATAAATAATAAATGATAAAAGACATAAGATGAAGAATAAAGTATTTATGATCAATGATAATGGATAAAGGATATAGGATGAACGATAAATGATAAAAGATAAATGATAAATGATAAAGGACAAGGGATAAAGGATAAAGGAGAGATGATGTAAGAATAAAGCATAAAGAATAGAGGATAGAGGACAGAGCATAGAGGATAGATGATAGAGCATAGAGCATAGAGGATATAGGATAGCGGATAGAGGATAGATGATAGAGGATAGAGGAAAGGGAAAGAGAAATGTTGATAGAGGATAGAGCATATATAATAAAGAATAGAGGATTAATGATAAAGAATGAAAGATAGAGGATAAATAATAACGGATAACTAGTAAAGAATACATGATAAAGTACACAAGATAAAGCATAAAGTATTAGTGATACATGATAAAGGAAAACAGATAAACGATGTATGATAAAGGACAAGGGATAAAGAATAAATTACAGATGATAGAGGATAAATAATAAAGGATAGAGGATAAATGATAACGGATAACTGATAAATAATAAATGATAAAAGACATAAGATAAAGAATAAAGTATTTATGATAAATGATAAAGGATAAAGGATATATGATGAACGATAAATGATAAAAGATAACTGATAAATGATAAAGGATACGGAATAAAGGATACATGATCAATGATAAAGGATAAAGGATAAGGTATAGCTGATAGAGTTTAGAGAATAGGGAATAAATATTAAAGGACAGAGTACAGAGAATAGAAGATAGAGCATACCGAATAGAGCCTAGATGATAAAGGTGAAACAGTTGTGGACTTAGTTAGCGAAGTTTTAGCAGATGGATGCGCATCTCTAGGAACAGTGCAGTTTGTGTACAGGGTGGTTTGTGTGGAATGAGGGGGTGCAAGAGCCCCGGCGCGGCGAACTCTAGCGTCATCGCCGTCGACGTAGTCCTCAGTGGTGGGAGTAGTTGAATTCTATTTATAGAAATGAGGACCTATATATAGACCGACGGGGCTATGCATAGCCCGTTTTATCCCTCTCTAGTGCGTCGATCAGCGAGAGGGTGGGGGTCGGGGGTGGTGCAGGTTCAATGAAACCAGGCCACCATCCCCTCCAGCTACCGTGACTGCATCTCTTACGTGAAAATACATCCCCATTCAGGCATTAGGGCACGTATGCAACTCTCCACTGCATCCACTTTCTCATATCCCAAATTCCACTATCATCATTTTTTATCGTTACGATCATGTTGAATTTATATTTTATGTGATCTGAAAGAGAGAAATTGCTCAAATTACTCGCAATTTTGAGATTTTTGTTATTTACTCGTTTCATTATCGATTTTTTTCTAAAAGGGAAGTCGCAGCCCAGTACTTTCTATTCATCATCATTTGCACGGTCTAATTCTTTACGCATTTTTACTGTTTTTTTTAGAAACGCCCGAAATTTATTTCTAAAAAACTTCTTCATTTTTTTATTCATTTTTTTAAGAAATAATATTTAAACAAATAAATTTACAATGTTGAAAAATCAATAGTTAAAAGCATAGTGAAGAACTTGTTTGTAATAATTGTTTAGAATAATAAAGTTAAAAAGTCAAAAATGAATACAATCAATTCTAGAGAAAATATTGGTATGGTTTTTTTTTTACAAAATCTTAGTCAGAATTCCAGTTGAAAAGATATTACAAACTTTTTTAATTATGGAAAAAATAAAACAACTTTTAAAATTTTTGGAATTCTTTTCAAGTTTATAAGTAACTAAGTAAGTTTTTAAATATTAGCTGAAAATGAATTTTTTTAAATAATAACATTGTCTTGAAAGTTCTGGAAGTTTAGAAAATACTGTATCATCTGGAAAACTTTCAAAATCCGGAAAAAGTTTCAAAATCTTCTTTTGAAATCTTCAGAAATTATCGCATTTTGTTTTAAGGGGTAAAACCACTCTAAGATTTTGGAAAATTAGTTTTTCTTTGCTTTTGAAACTTCAAGGATGTAAATACTATGTTTGAAAAGAATTTTTTTTAAGATTCATTAGGAAACAACGAATCATTTTTTATTTTGAAAAATTAAATTTTAATTTATAACATAATTTAAAAAATATATATATAAGGTTTTAGCAACATTTTTTAATTTTAAAATTTGAACGAGAGCGAGTAAGATGAGATCTTGATCAGTTTTAAAAATATTAAAAAATAATTTAAAATTTGGAAAGATTTAAAATAAATTAAAACAAAATTTAAACTTTTAAATGTTTAATAAAAATTGTAAGCTTTTTGACAATTTCAAAAGGTTTAAAAAAATGCAAATATTTTCATTAGATTCACTCAAATATTTCAAAAGACTTCTAAAAATATCGAAAAAATAATCCGGAAGATTTTAAATCATTTAAAACAAAATTTACGATAGGTTAAAAAGTTTAACGAAAACATACATTTAAATATTTTTTTTAAATCCCAAAGATAATTTAAAATTTTAATATACTTAAAAATGTTTAATAAAAGTATTGCTTTGAAGATACTGAAATAAAATTTTCAATCTTGTAAAGAATTTTCAAAGGTATGAAGATAATTAAAAAATTATTTTAAGATTCCTAAGAAAATTTTTAATGAATATTTAACATTTAAAAAAGTCAATTTAGCAAGAATACTATTCAAAATATTTCTAAACATTATAAACCACTTATAAACGTTTCGAAAAAAATCTGGAAGGTTCGAAAACAATTTTTGAAAATTTTGCAGAATAAAAAAATTTTTAAACATTTTTAACTTTTTATTTTAAAAAATTCATTAGTGAAGAATATTGAAGAAGTTTTTACAATATTGCGGGAGATTTTAGGGAAATTTTTTTCAATTGTAAAAGTCTTTTCATTCATGGATCTATACTAGAGAGGAAAATAATATTTGATATATTCAGCTCTATATTTTACCTCAAATCGGTGTGCATATCAGAAAATCTATGACTTTTAAAAATATTTTTATAAAGGTAGGATAAGTTTATATTGAAAACTGGTTTCTTCTCAAAGAATTCTAACCGTGATGATAACCTATGTCTCTTGAGTGGTTTGCAAGGGAAATCTTATATCCGGGTTTGATTTTCATGAATATCGAAAAAATCTTGAAATGTCACCATTGATTCGTTTGTAGAGAAGAATAAAAACTACGTCTCTGAAACCAGATCAGCGAGAATTCAAGATTTACGATTTCCATAACTCTTTTGTCAAATAAAAAAATATATACAATTTCAACATAGATATGAAATTGTGTTAGATTGAATATAAAACAGTTACTACATTATTTATTTTCATCTATAAAAAACAACTTTTGTTTATTTTTTGAAATAATATGATAAAAATAGAGGATATAAAAAGAGGATATGGAATAGAAGATAAAGGATAAAGGGTAGCGAATAGATGTTAGAGGATAGCGGATAGGGGATAGAGGATAGAGGATAGAGGACATATGATAGATGATAGTGGATATAGGAAAGAGGATAGAGAATAGAAGATAAAGTATAAGGGTTGGAGGATATAGGATAGATGATATATGATAGAGGATATAGGATGGAGGGTAGAAGATAGAGGATACATGATAGCGCACAGAGTATAGAGGATAGATGATACAACATAGCGGATAGAGAATATAGTATAAAGGATAAAGGATTGATGATAGTGGATAAAGTAAAGAGGGTAGAGAATAGAAGATAAATTATAGAGAATGGATGATATACGATGAAGGATAGAGGATAGAGAATAGAGGATCCAACATAGAGGATAGATAGTAGAGAAGAGAGGATTCGGGACAGAGGATAGAGGATTGAGGATAGATGATAGAGGATAGATGGTATGACATAGAGAAACATAGGTAACATAGAGGATAAATAATAGAGAATAGAGAATTCGGGACAGAGGATAGAGGATTGAGGATAGATGATAGAGGATAGATGATGGAGGATAAAGAATGGAGTATAGAAGATAGAGGGTAGAGGATGGAAGATAGAGGGTAGAGGGCAGTGGATAGAGGATAGAGAAAAGAAGATAGAGGACAGATGATAGATAGAGGATAGGGGAAAGAGGATAGAGGATATAGGATAGAGGACAGAGGATGCAGGGTAGAGGATAGATTATACATGATAGTGGATAGAGGATAGATGATAGAGGATAGCGGATTGAGAATAGAGGATATAGTATATAGAATGGATGACACATGACGCTGGATAAAGAAAAGAGGATAGAGAATAGAAGATAAATTACAGAGGATGGAGGATAGAGTACAAAGGATAGAGGATAGAGGATGAAAGGTAGAGAACAGAGGATAGATGATACATGATAGCAGATAGAGGATACAGTGTACTTAATAGATGATATAGGGTAGCATATAAAGAATAGGGGATAAGGGATAGAGGATCGAAGATAGATAATACTAAATAAAGATAATAAGATAGAGAATATAAGATAAAGTATAGAGGATGGAGAATATATGAGAGAGGATCGAGGATAAAGGAAAAAGGATAGAGGGTAGAGGATAGAGGATAGATCATAGAGGATAGAGGATAGAAGATCGAGGATAGATGATAGATAACAGAGAATAGAGGATAGAGGATAGGGGATAGAGGATAGAGAATGCAGGGCAGAGGGTAGGTGATACATAATAGCGGATAGAGGATACAGTATAGAGGATAGACGATAGAGAATAGTGGATAGAGAATAGAGGATAAAGGATAAGGGATAGATGATACTGAATAAAGAAAAAAGGATAGAGAATAGAAGATAAAGTATAGAGGATGGAAAAAAGTACAAAGGATAGAGGATGGATGGTAGAGGATAGAGGATAGATGATACATGATAGCGGATAGAGGATACAGTATAGGATACAGATGATAAAGGGTACGGGTTAAGAATAGAGGATATAGTATAGAGGATAGATGATACATGACGCTGGATAAAGAAAAGACGATAGAGAATAGAAGATAAATTACAGAGGATGGAGGATAAAGTACAAAGGATAGAGGATAGAGGATGAAAGGTAGAGAACAGAGGATAGATGATACATGATAGCAGATAGAGGATACAGTGTACAGGATAGACGATATAGGGTAGCATATAGAGAATAGGGGTTAAGGGATAGAGGATCGAAGATAGATGATAATAAATAAAGATAAGAGGATAGAGAATTTAAGATAAAGTATAGAGGATGGAGGTTATATGAGAGAGGATCGAGGATGAAGGATAAAGGATAGAGAATAGAGGATAGATGATAGACGTTAGAGGATACGGGATAGAGGATAGATGATAGAGGATAGAGAATAGGGGATAAAGTATAGAGGATGGAAAAAGGACATAGGATGGACGACAGAGGATAGAGGATAGATGATACATGATAGCGGATAGAGGATACAGAATAGGATATAGATGATAAAGGGTAGCGGATAGAGAATAAGCGATAAGGGGTAGAGGATAGAGGATAGATGATACTGAATAAAGAAAAGAGGTTAGAGAATATAAGATAAAGTATAGAGGATGGAGGATATATAAGAGTGGATCGAGGATAAATAAAAAATGATAAAGGATAGGGGATAGAGGATAGATCCTAGATGATACAGGATACGGGATAGAGAATGGATAATAGAGGATAGAGGATGGAGGGTAGATGATAGCTGATAGATGATGCAGGGTAGAGAATATATGATACATGATAGCGTATAGAGGATAGAGTATAGAGGATAGAGTATAGAGGATAGAGTATAGAGGATATATAGTAGAGAATAGCGGATAGAGAATAGTGGATAAAGGATCAAGGAGAAGGGATAGATAATACCTGATAGTTAATACGCGTTAATACGCGTATTAACGCCCTCAATACGATTATATGGCGCAGAATTAAAACTGATTTGTTAAAAAATACATATTTGAGGTTTTAAAAAATCGTATTTTTTAAACTTAAAATTATATATTTGTCGCTAAAGATTATTTTGTTAAAAAATTCATACTATTACACATAATATATACATACATTTTAATTGGATCTTGAAAAGTCAACTAGAATCTTTTTTGGGTGAAAATTCAACTATTTTTCTGATTAAAAAAAAAAAATATTCCTCTTTTTTAAGAGTAATTTCATATTTTTTTGGATACAATTTTGTCAAAAAGTCATCCTTTCGCGAAAAATTGTCTTTTTGGATTAAAAATCCAATTTATTTAGTAGAAATTTAATTCTTTTATGAAAGTGCAACTTTTTGGTTAACCATTATTATTATTTACTTAATTATTTAAATATTTTGTTAAAAAGATTTGGTGGAATCAATTTGTTAAGAAATCTTTTTTTTTTAAGATTTATATTTTAAGTTAAAAATTCATCTCTTTGGTTGGAAACTGAACTACTTTCTTGTAAATATAAAAAAAATTAAATGCAACTACTTGGGTAAAAATTATTTTAAAATAATTTTTAAGATTGAAGGCTTTGGTTGAAAATTTAGCTACTTAACTATTATCTCAAAAATTTAAAAAAATTCAAAATGCAATTACTTGGGTAAAAGTTAATTTAAAATTTATTTTTTTGATTTGTTTTAAAATTTAGCTATTTAGTAGAAAATCATTATTTGGTTGAAAATTAATTTTTTATCTGAAAATGTTATTAGTTTTACATTTTTTTAAGATTAAACTTTTTTATTTAAAAATTCTTCTTTGGTAAAAAAAAAAACAATTTTCTGGTTTTGAAATTTCATTTTTGTTGGTAAAAATGCATCAGTTTCGTGGAAAATTAATATTTGGCCTAATTCACATTTTTCGTTTGAAAATTCAATTTTCGTCGGAAAAATGCAGCTTTTGGCTTTAAAGATTAACAAGTTGAAAAAACTTTTATATCTTTCTTGAGTGAAAAATCATTATTAATTGAAAATTCATAATTTTGGTTTACATTTTTCTTTATAATTTTTTTTAATTTATTGAAATATAAAGTATGACACTTTTTGCTTGGTAATTTATCTATTTAAATTTAAAAATTAACTACTATGTTAAAAATTTAATTATTTTGTTAAAAATGTAAATATTTTATTTAAAAAAAAACCATCTGCTATAGTAGAAAAGAAATTTTTTGTTTAAAATAAATTAATCAACATAAAGTATAGATCAATAGAGGATATATGATAGAGCATCGAGCATAAAGGGTAAAGGATAGATAATAGAGGATAGAGGGTACGGGATAGAGGATAGATGATAGATTATAGAAAATGGAGGGTGGAGTATAGAGGATAGATAATACATGATAGCGGGTCGAGAATATAGTCTAGAGAATAGAATATAGAGGATAGAGGATAGAGGTGACAACATAGAGAATAGATAATAGAGAATATAGGATCCGGGACAGAGGATAGAGGATTGAGGATAGAGGATAGAGGATGCAGGGTATAGGATATATGATAAAAGGTAGCGGATAGAGGATAGCGGATAGAGAATAGTGTATAAAGGGTAGAGGATAGATGATACTGGAAAAAGAAAAGAGAATAGAGAATAGAAGATAAAGTATAGGTGATACATGATAGCGGATAGAGAATACAGTGTAGATGATAGATGATAGTGGGTAGCACATAGAGAATAGAGGATAAGGGATAGATGATGGAGGATAGATGAAGGAGGATAGATGATACTGAATAAAGAAAAGAGGATGGAGAATATAAGATAAAGTATAGAGGATAGCGGATATATGATACGGGAAAGAGGATAGATGATAGAAAATAGTGGATAGAGGATAGAGGATAGAGGATAGAGGATAGAGGATAGAGGATGGAGGATGCGGGATAAAGGACAGATGATAGTAACTAGAAAATAAAGAATCGAAAATAGAGAATAGAGAAAAGCATTAAGAATAGACGCTAGATGTATTATATTTTACGAATAATTTGTTGAGCTTTTTTAATCCGTTGATTCGATTGAAATGAAACAATCCTAACAAAAGCAATAAAATGTATTGATGGTCGTGAGAAAAACATTTAAGTTACTTTAACTAAAAAAATGTTACTAATTACCCATTAATTATGTATTTACAAAAGTATCTTTGTTCCTTAAACTTTAATAAAGCTGGTTCTTAAAAACTGATTTGTTTTGTACCCCGTATTTTATCGGGACTTTATCCGGCATCCCAGTGGGACTTCTTTTCTCTACAAAATGTTTACTCATATCGAACCACATTTTATAATAATGGCTTACATTAATATGAACAGGATCATAACTGATAAAATATGCGACAATAATGGAAACGTGAGTCATGCAATCAAAACAGATTTGACTTTACAATTGATTCAGTATTATACAAACAGGTTGGAATTTAGCTCTGAATATATCATGTGCGCTGTTGAAAGCATTGATTCTGGGGGTTATAAACGTACTATAACAGTTACGAGTTTCAAGAATAAGCATTACAATTGGACATACAATAAATTGTTCCTGTTATTCTGTTGACACCAGTCTTTGTTATATTCTCAACATATTTTTGCCTTTCAATTTGTCTCAATTTTATCTTTCGTTTTCTTTAACTACCCTTCTATTCTCTCGCAAATTATCCCCTGTCCTATTTTATTTATTTTCATTAACTACAAAATGTGAAAGATTTTCTTTTTGATACTATTCTTCTTACTGAGATAAAAAACATAGTTATAAAATTATTCTCTTTTCTCTATCACTCCCACTGTATCCCCCCTCTCATCTAGCACCTATATCATTCCACTTCTCTTCTCTTATTTGATCCTTTCTTTTTGACTTTCATCCTCTTCTCGACATCTCATTTTCCATTCCATTTGACTACTTCCTTACCCTAGCTATACGTTTGCCTCAACGTTCCCCATCTTTCCATCACCAATCTTACCTCTTGATTTCCATCCACTAAAATTTCTGTACCTTTTCCCTACACTCCCCGTCCCTAGTCTATTCCGTCTCTTGTCCCATCTCTTAATCCTCTCCTTTATCGTATCTATTGTCCTTGCTCTACTTTTTCTCTTCTCGCAGTATTTCTTAACATCTCCTCTACTTCTCCGCTTTCCTCTTCACACCTAAGCACGCATTCCCTTATCAACAATCTATTCACTACTTCCTATTCTAATCATTTTTGCCTTATATTCTCCACTACTTCCCTCCTTCCCGCCACTTTATTTTCTGTACGTTCTTTCATGTACTACTTGACCACCCCTTCAATACTTTTCTCTACATTTCCTCTACCCGTATTCACCAAAATAGACCATTACTAGTATATCGCTGGATTACTCTTAATCTCGAATTAATTCCTTCCACCGTCCCACACAGTAGCTCCTAATTTTCTTCCATATTGCCACTAATTCGATGATGACCCCTCCCTTACCATATTAACCATGCCTAATTACTCCCGTCTTCTACTTTCCTACTCTTTGTCACTTCAATTTCCACATCCAATTTCCTCTACTACTTCCTACAATCCCCATACTGCCCTCTTTACCTTACAATTACCCCTTTTCTACTCAGCACCTTATTTTTCACTTTCCTGTCTTCCTGTACGTCTCCTTCTACATCACCTATTCCTAGCCTATTTCATCACCCATATTCACCTATTTGCCTTCTTTCTTTATTACATGGCCACCCTCTCGATACTTCCGTCCTTATACTAGCCCCTCCACGTGCCTTTTTTATTTGCCTACTCATGCTCTTATTTTCGGCTTTCAGTCATCCCCTACATCTCTTTCGCATTTCCCTATTTAGACTTCATTTCTTCTTTATATTCCTGGAGATATAGCCTTTAATTCGTCATACTGCTCCTCTTCTACATTCCTAATCATGTCTTACTACACCACTTTTTCTGATTCCCTGCTGCCCGCCACTCCATTCTCCACACGCCCTTTCCTTTACTATGTTTGCACCCAGTCCAAGCTTTCCTTCCTATCCCTCCACTACTGTCCCTTTCCTTTTTATACTTCATCCTAACTTCCCTATTTCCTGCGCTCCTCCTAACCCTACTACCCATCCTGTACTTACTCCTCTTCCATTTACTGTTTTAAAACCCTGCTTACCTTTTTAAGAATTACTCTCCTGTTATTTGTTTTTCTCTCCTTTCACGTTCCCTTCTTTCTCACTTCTGTCCAAATAGTGAGAAAAGTACTAGAAAACTCCCATGTAATTTTTTTCGTTATTTTTGCTCGCCCTAATATCTCAAAATATTGTTCGAAAAAGGTCCTGTTTGAGTCACGTGTTGGTCACGTGATGACATTCCTACCTTATCGACAATTTCTTCATTTCATAATGTATTTTCACTTGGAGCGCCACATCGAATTGAAAATTTGGGATACTAAATAAGAATCTCTAAGAGGCGTGGGCCTGCTCCTAAATTTTTATAATTATTAAAATTCTTTCTTTGTAAATAATTTTTTTTGCTTTTTTATAATTATACAAATTTAGGGCCACGCCCACCTTTCGTAGTGCTTATTATTTACTATTTCAAATTTTCAACTCGATGTAGCACTTCGTGTGAAAATAAGTTAGGGAACAAGACAAGTGTCGGTAAGGTAGGACTCTGCTCACCTAACACAATCGTCATATGGCCTTAAACGGAATATATTTTCAACATTTTTAATACTTAAGTCATATTTCAAAAGTAATTTTTAAAGGCATAAACCACATCAGCGTTTGTAAAAATTTTAAAACAAAAACAAAATATAATGGAACTTTTCTAGTACTTTAGTCCCTAATTGGTCTTTATATATTTAAAAAAAAAGTTTTACTTGTACCTGCACTATTTTTTTCTTTATCAATTCTATATCTTAGTCTATCCCGCGTCATTGATTTTGCTCCTTCCCTTTACCCTCGTAAAAACTCATTACTTTTTTATCCTTTTTCATTAAACCTGCCTTGCGTACAGAAAACTGTTTTGTAGCCCTATTAAAAGATAGAATGGAATAAAAATGAAATTGACTATCTTTTCTTGAAAATGAGTATAGATATTTATTACAGAGCAATTTTATTTCAGATTACATTATATTATTATAATAATTGTATTATAACGTATATTGTATTCTAATATATTTCGCGGATTCTTAAATAATTAGCAGATAACCTGAGAACTCCAAAAAAATCTAATTTTTTTCAGTATGCAGTATTTTACGAACGAGAATATTTAATTGGGGTTCTGGAAGATAGAGGATGAAGAATAAAGGATAGAGGATAAAAGATAGAGGATAGATAACAGATGAGAGAGGAAAGAGGGTAGAGTATAGAGGATAGAGGGTGGAGAATAGGCGATAGGGGATAGAGGCTAGGGGATAGGTGATAAAAAATAGAGGATAGAGGATAGAGAATAGAGGAGAGAGGAGAGAAAAGAGAGGAGAGAGCAAAGAGAAGAGAGGAAAGAGGAGGGAGGAGAGAGGAAAAATGAGAGAGAACAGAGGAGAGATGAGAGATGAGAAAGGGCAGAGGACAGATGAGAGAGGGCAGAAGACAGATGATAGTTTCAAGTTTAGGGGGCCAAATAGGAAAGTAATAATTTGAAACAGTTTTTAAAGTCTTTGTATATAAGTCGTTCCAACCACCCCTGCTATCCTCAACTGCCCTACTCAACCTATGTTTCGCTACTTGTCTTTTCGACTCTTACTTTTCTTCCTCTTACTTCCCCTTTTCTTGTCCTTCCTTCTCAAACTTCTTACTTCTCTACTTCGCCCTCTTCTCACTTCACTAGTTCTCATTTACTCTCCCCTACACACACGCATTACCTTACTAACCATCTCTATTGTCCTCTCTACCCTCCCTTAGTTCCCATCATTTCCTTCACTTTTCCTTACTACCCTTCTTCCCTGCACCTTACTATCCCTATTTCACCTTCCATAATTTCCCCTCATTTCCCCTCCTGGAATAAAAACCCTAAAAAATTATATTTTAAGGGAAACCCTCCTTGCGACAGAGGCAGGAGTTATGAGCCAACACAGTTCATGGTTTCGATACTACCAATTTAGTCAATTCCCGATGTGGATAGACCACAAACCCAAGGCACGGTAATAATACACAGCGGAAATAGGTGTGTACGCGCAAGCTCTCGCTGAATCAAATTTACATTGATGCAGATCCAATGTTCGACGTCGGTATAATCGCATAACCATACCAGGCGCTACCGCATAATTACTCTTGACATTAACGCTGTTACGATCCTCGCATAATTACGTCGACTCAAGGAAGAGTAAACGCAATTCGCAAAAAACTATACTCTTCTACCTTATTTTTTTCAAAAATGAAATTTAGACAATAACACATTGTTTCAACAATCGCAAATCAGGGAAGTAGGAGCCATTAGCCTAATAAAGATGGTTTCTTATCCTATTAGGACTTTAATTAGGTTTCTCCAATATCCCCCCTTCTCCATTACCCTATCTCCTCTTTTATCCTTTCCTATCCAATCTGATCCTAGCTTATACTATATTAACACTCTTGCCCTAATTCTCCCTCTTCTCTAATAACTTCCCTAACCATCACGGTATAAAAATATAACGGACGGATGAGCAGCGGACTGAAATTCCTATCCGATCCTATCTTATCGACACCGCCATTACTATCATCATATCCGAACTCTCTCTCTTTCTCAGTCTCTTACTTTCTTACTCCATCCCCGTATTTTCCTTACTCCGTTCCGCTACTACGATTATATCTCTCCTAACCCCTACTTCCTCACCCTAATTTCCTTACTTCTCCACTTTCCTATCAAACCTCCCTTTTCTCCTCTCCACATCTATCCTTTTTTCTATCTGATGATATCCAACAATATCCTATCCTATTCTATAGTCACATATTCTATATCACACCATTATCCTACTTTTCCCTCCACTTTTCTAATTTTCACTTACTGGCTCGGATAAAAGTATAAAAGAACTCTCATATCCCTCCCATCCTTTACTATCTCAACCTATTTTCCCTATTTCTTTACTTCTCTATACACCCTCCATCTCTTCTCCACCTCTAGCCTATCCTCTTCTTATATATCTTACCCAAAAAATCCTATCGGATCTTATCTTATTACCCCCTCCATTACTACTCCCATTATGTCCCTTCCCTCCCTTACTCCTTCGCACTATTTCCTTTGATTCGCCACTTCTCTACTCACATCCCTCTTCTCTCTTTTTCAACTTTTCCCTATCCTCTTCTATTCCATTACTAACATTCTCTACTCTGCATCTCCTACTTCCTCATCCCTACTTCTCTTGATTCCTGTCCCCTCACTCTCCTCCTCTATTTCCCCTTCCGTCATTTCAAATTCTCTCCTCTACTCCCCCCCACTCCGTATCAAAATGTTATAAAACAGATTTTTTTCTTTATCTTTCGATTCTTAAAATGTTTGGTAACATAGGAATAAAGTCGGTTACAAATATTTTATTTCTATCATAATAATAAAATTTTGCTGGAAAAATTATTGGGTAAATCTATTTAATATTACGGCCATTTTTTTTATATTTGAGCATAAACTTTAAAAATAAAGTAAGAAAGAAAGACGATCTGATTTAAAAATATTTTTTCTTAAATTATTATTAATATAGAAACAAATACATTTGAATTGTTTTATAATTTGAGTCTTATATTTGTAAAATGTCGGGGTTTCCTGTCGGTTTTTTCCACGTATCCTGTAATAGGAAAATTGAAGGGTGGGCGGCACCAATCGATAAATAAATACGTCTTTACTTTTTCCGGGATTCTCGAGAAACTTGACTATTCGTCACAAAATTCGAACATTTCATTTTTAACTCATCCAATTGGTCCAGTAGTTGGAGAATTGACAAATATTTTAGAAAATTAAAAATAGAAAATTTCTGAAATTTCAAAATCTGGAAAATATGTAATTGCGGAAGTTTCTAATTTTAAAGAATAGTAAATTTTCGGAATTTTGAATTCTAGAAAATAGTAAATTAAAATAAAATTAAAATTTAATTAAAATAAAAATTAAAAAAATAGTTCATTGCTAGAATTTTTAATTCCGGAAAATTGTGAATCCTCAAAATTTAAAATTTCGAAAAATATCGAAATGCTGAATTTTTAAATTCTCAAAATTTCAATTTTTATAAAATAGAAAAATGTCGAATTTTGTTATTGAGAAAATAATAGTAAATTCTTGAAATTCCACATTTCTCAAAATAGTGAAGTACCGAAATTTGAAATTCTTTAAAATAGTTAATTGCTAGAATTTTAAATTCCGGATAATAAGGAATTTCTAAAATTTCAAATTTTTTGAAAATATTCAAATTTTCAATTCTTGAAATTAGGGAACCTCCGAATTTTTGCTTTCCCGAAAATAATAAATTGCCGAAATTTCAAATTCAAGAAAACAGTTTTTTGTCGGAATTTTAAAATACAGATAATTGTAAATTTCCCAAGCTTTGAATTCCGAGAAATAGTACATTTTTAATTTCTGAAAATATAATTAATTGCCGAAATTTCAAATTCCTGAAAGTAGTGAATTGTTGATTTTTCCATTACCCAAAATTAGTAAATTTCTAAAATTTGAAATTCTTGAAAATATTTATTGAACGAAATTTAAAATTTCGAAAATTGTGAATTCTCGAAATTTAAAATTCCGAAATATATCAAAATGCTGAACTTTTAAATTCTCAAAATTTTAATTTTTAAATACAGTAAATT
>JAAAKG020201315.1:0-23521 GCA_010014905.2 Druon quercuslanigerum | reverse complement strand
CCCCCTCCACTTGATTGCACTCTCTTATTATCAGTACTTGCATTTGAGCGCAATTGAATTTTTTGGTGTAGCGATGGAGCGCATTAGAAGTGCTTCGGAAAAAGCCAAAGAATATTAAAAAATATTAATTACAACGCGAATAACGAAAAGCGTGTCATCACACCCCCCCCCCAACTTCATTGTACTCTCTTATTATCAGTACTTGCAGTCGAACGCAATTAAATTTTTTGTGAAGCGATGGAGCGCATTCAAAGTGCTTCGAAATGAGCCAAAGAATATTGAAAAATATTAATTAGAACGCGAGATAAGTGAAGCGTGTCAAATTTCTTTTTGTGCAGGAAATTTTTTTGTGGAGCTTTAGAGCGCATTGGAAACTGAATAATTTCATAAAAAGAAATTCGGAAAATGTTGATTTTTGACAAAAATCGCACTATCCACCCCCCCCCCATTTTTCTTCTCCGATAACTTCGTTATAGTAGTGGTGCAATGCTTTCTATTGGTCATGTGATGGACCGCATTTAAAATTCTTCAAGATTACGAATTTAGAAGTTATGTTTTCGAACGTGGGAGGTTAGTGTGAAACCAGCTCCACACTTTAACACTTGCACAGTTTTGTGGCGCAAAATTTTTACTTTGTGGTACAATAGAGTGCATTTGGGGAGTAATCGAATGGGTTGGTATAAATGTTTTTGACAGAATGATATAATGTCACGTACGTTTTTTCACAATGTAAGGATTTTCTTAATTTTGATTAGAATTCTATAAATTTTATGTAAACCAATTTTATTAAGTAACGATCTCAAGGACTTTGAAATTTTGTTGATATAAGGTAAAGCAATCGTGTTGAGGCTATCGAAATCTCTTTCCTCTTTATTTTTCATTGAATTTTATCCAATAAACTCAGTGCGTAGAAAGATTTTATCATTCTGACTGGTAGGTCCTTCTCATTATTAAGAGATAATTTTTATTACATTTTTCAGATAATTTGCTACATTTGAATAACATTGATCTTTTGTGCAATCGTATTTTTTTCGATTTTTGTGCTTTTTAGTAATATTTTTAATCATGCTCGTTATGAATCAATGTGGAAATTGTTTACCAACCCGATGATTTTTAAATTTCGGAACTTGAGTCTCTAAAAAAATATTAAGTGACTCATAGAATAAAGTGAATCTTTATTACTCATAGAAACAAACAGTTTGCTGATATCATCTTACCTATAGTTTCAATTTATAGAATCAGTGCTATCCAGGAAGTGCTTAATTTTAATGTTTAATCTTTAATGTTTGGTTTACATTTAGATTAAATATAAGTTATGGATGGTGTTTATCCTCTGGTATTATTGCAAAAGTTGCATCTTTGTATGGCATATACATTGATAAATGATTTTTTCAAGTTTTGTCAGGTAAAAAATTTATTGTAAAAGTTAATAAATATCAAATATGAATGTCTATCATAAGAATTACATCGCATTTCTTCTAGAATTTCTCTCTAAAAGTAATGTTACAGAACGTAAGATTGACCATTTTTTACAAGTAGAAAAAATCTCAAATTGTTTTTAAACAAATGCAATTTTTATTTAACAATTCATTTTTGTAAATTTAATAGGATGTTTCTATAATAGACATTCATAAATCATTTCATTTTGCTTTTGTATTCACCTCTTCCGTTGGAAACTTAACTATTTTAATGGGTTTCTTTTGTTGCAAAGTAATTTTGATTCTAAAATTTTACCTTTTCTATTTTTGGTTAGCAACGTACCTGTTTTAGTTAAACATCCGAGTATTTAGTTAAAATATGATCTTTTTTATTAAAAATTCAACTGTTTCGTTGAGGAATCAAGTATTTTCCTAAAAATTTAAATTTTTCGTGGAAAATTTGACTGTTTTACTGAACATTGTACTTAACAAGAACTAATTGTTTGAAAATTTTATCTCTCTCGGGTAAACATATATTTTTTTGGTTAAGTAATTGTTTATTTTCTTTAAAATTCTATTTTTGATATAAAAACATAATTGATTTCTGAAAAAATCGTCTTTTTAATTTTACAGTTTAACTCTTTAGTTGAAGTTGAATCTGTTTGTTCGAAAATTAATCTATTTTGTGGAAAATTCGACTGTTTTGTTAAACATTCGGTCCACATATAAAATCAAATAATTTGTGTCAAGAAACATGTTCTAACTCAAAGTTTATTTTATTGAAAAAAACTCCTTTCACAATCCTTCTAAAATTTTCGGTACAACATGAGTACCTTTTTCAAAGGTCTTAAAATCTGAATGAACAATATTTTAATTTAAATATTATAAATACAACAAACATATAATTTAGAGGTTTTTGAATTTAAATTGTAATTTAAATTATGCACATTGTACTTATTTTTTTGTTTAGATATTTTGGAGATGTAAAATTGTTTATCTTATTTACATTTTCCCAATTTTTTCTTTTAATATTATTTTTTACGATTAAAATAAAAAACATGCATCCTATAAGAAATCAATTATAACAAAATTGTAGATCTGTTTAAAGAGAACAACTTTCGTGTATTCATATTTTCGTATCTTGTGTCATTTTTCAAAAATTTAATTTTTTTTAATTTTTGATGTGTTTTACGATTAAAACAAAAAGTAACAAAAGATAAAGTTTTAATTTGTAATATATTTTTATAAGAAAAGTTCATAAGAAATTTGATGACCTTTTTCAGTTGAAAATTTTTTGTTATTTTATTTTTTTGTCTCTTGTGACGATTTTCCAAAATATAATTTTTGTAACTTATTTCCCACAATTAAAAGAAAAGCTACTAGTCATAGCTTAAAATAATATTAACGAGTTTATAGACCCTTTTCCGGTGCAAAATTTTGATCTCGCCTTTTTCATTTCCTGCATAATTTCACCGCGAAATGGTATTTTTGATTTTTATTATGTTTCATGCGTTCAAAATTAAAATTTTCGAGTCTTCGAAAAAATTCATAAAACTCTTATGACTTCCTTGTAGGGCTATCAAAAATCAAAGTTTTTCTTCTTATGAATATTTTTTTGTATCGTACATTGTTTGGCTTCAAATTTTCATTTTGTTTTTTTTTTAATTCTGAAAACACTATAACTCTGACAATTTTCTTTTTATCAAAAAAATTTCTACTAATAAATCGGAGTCTTTAAAAATCCAATACATCCTCCTTTTTTTATACTCAAACATAAAACATAAATTTGTAAATCTAGAAACGGAAGCCCTAAGCCCTTAAATTCTCTCAACTAATAGTCTTTGAAAGTTTTCGAACGGTGTTTACACTTTGCTTAAAACACTACTTGAATCTAAATTTGACTCCTGTTTTGACTTATGTAGTGGAAATTCACATCTTATTGTGGCGCAATTACTGGCTGCTTCCGGCTTCATTTTCCTCAGATAGCCGTCGAGCCTTGTGCGAACATGTCGCTTTTTTGCGTCTTGGGACGATTTTTCTGGAACTTTTATAATATCGCGACGCACAAACGCCAGCTTTATGCTGATTAATATTAAATATTAAACATGTGCTGAATTCATTATAATTTGGCTTTACAACCATTGTGACGAACGTGCTGACGCCATTTTATACTGAAAAATAAATAGTAGTCTGTATCACACAGACTGTGCTAAGTGCTCTGAAAAAACAGTGAAGGATTATCAGTGCTTCTTGCTTATATATATGCTAAAAGCGTCAGTGGTAAGGATAACATAGTTTATGTTGGAAGAAAATACTACTTTTGAAAATTCGCAAGAGAACGTCTTCAATCAAGGCGCTAACAAAAATTCGTCCCAATTTCGAGTCTTTATCTTCTGAGGACGTAACACTTTCAATTATGGAAGGGCGTTACTCAGTTTTGCTAAACATCTGGAAACTAATCGAACAAAAGGATCTTCATCTGGAAGTTGCTGCCACCGAAAAAGATAAGTTTTTGAAACCTTATTTTTAAAGATGATGCCATTGTTATCGTCGGGAGTCAATTTTTTGAAAACATTGATTATTTTAATGAAATTCTTGCATGCTTAAAAGCAAATTTAACGCTAGACTTAAATATTGCTCGCGATTCTAATAATGGGGGTGTGTTCGAAGAAAATAAATCGGTTAAATTACCTCCGTTAACATTACCAAAATTTGCCGCAAACTATTTATAGTGGAAAAAATTCCGAGAATTGTACACTGTGGCTGTACATTGTCGAACAGATATTTCCAAAGATCAAAAGCTTTTTTATTTAAAAACATGCGTAATTTATAACGCCTCACAATTATTGAAACATACTGCAATTACAGATGCAACTTGGGACGAGGCTTGAGAAACAAATAAAAAGCGTTTTGAAAATAAGCATGCAAGTATTTCAGCACGTTTGGATTCCGTTGTGTCTTTAGGTGATAAAAACGATTATCCTTTCTATAGTGCCTCTTAAAATATTTAGAAATGCGAATTTGAATTTTAGAATCCATACAAATGACGAAAGATTATTTTTCAAAAAATAGTTCAAAATCAAATAACGGCTATCAATCAAGATACCTCAGATGATAAATCTCATTCAAACTCAGTAGAACAAAATGCAACTACAACTCAAACAGTTATTTGCATTTTACGCTCAGAGATTCATGCTCTTTACCATTGTTCCAAAATAAAAACTATGCACGTAAATATTTGTTTTAATAATTTCAAACGTGGTCATTATCTACGAAACTGTAGATGTAAAAAACGTCATCACACACTTTTCATACCGATGCAGCTTTTCCCTCTGAAAAGGAATATTACCAATAGAGTGATCAAGTTGATAATAAACAGGTTAATCACACCACGCCTTCTGATTCTAATTTCGATTTCAATAGAGCTAGTACTTTTACAAGCGATACAAAATATAACACTACAGTTTTCCAAACAAATATTTCTACAGACAAACAAATTCAAAGAGTTTTTATGACAACTTCTCGTGTAACTGTACGCACAGATAACGGATTTAAATTTAATGTACGTACATTAGTTGATCCTTGTTTACAAACAACACTTGTAAGAGAATGGCTAGTGCAAAGATTACAATGCAAAAAGACGAGCTCTTGCAATTAAGGTAGGTGGAATGGGTGATGTCTTACTTGTCGTGACAAGGTCAAGAGTGAAACTTTCCATTTTTTCTGAAGAGAATAAAAAAGTTAAAATTGCGGTGAATGCCCTTGTTTAAAAGAAACTTCTTAACAACATTGTTTCAAAAAATAATAGTGAGATAAGTGAGGTGCAGATTATTATAGGCAAATCCTAGTTTGAGGATTGTGAAAAGGTCCTCCAGAAGCCCCAATCGCTCAGGACAGTATATTTGTTTGAATCCTTACAGGTCCCTCAAACTACAATAAACCTAATACTAATGATATGCAGGTGCATCAGTGTACAATTATTTTAGATAATTTACAATATTTACATTCAGACATAAAGAAATTCTGGGAATTAAAAGAGGTTCAAAGAAAACCTCTACTTATTGAACAATAGGAAGCTTGTAAAACATACTTCCTTGACACGCATTATCGCAATGAGCAGGGTAGGTATGTAGTGCATGTAGTCTATTTATGTAGATAGATCTGTTTGGAATCGAACGAACACTCGCATGTTTCAATGTTGGAAAAAAATCCAATATTAGAAAAGCGTTATTTGTCATTTCTTTGGAAGGATATCATAAATCATCATTCAAATACTCTTGACAATCCATAGGAAATTCATATAGGCCTGTAATTCATTCTTTCCAAATTATCGCCATGTCATAGTGAGCAGTGTAGTATAGTTTTCTCTACAGGGTTCTTTTACTGAGAGCTTCCAAATGATCTTCGAGAGCAAAAATGCAGCAAAATTCATGCTTTATAAATATTAGAGGTTGAGGAAAGAATAACAGCTGGCAGAAGCTAATGTCAAAATGAGTCTCACACCCGATCATACTTTAGTTCAGCGAGCTACAACGAATTTAATGACTCCATGGAGTAACGTCGTGCTCGTAGAGGGAAGAAGCTAAAATTAGTCATTCATCACGGAGAGTTGAAGATAATTACCAAACACGAGCATCTGCTCAAAGCCATCACCTCGCAAACAACAACATCTTAGATATTATTCTCGCACATATGGTAGATTTAACTTTATTAAATGATATCACAATCTATTATTAAACCGTGCAAGACATAAATACTAAATTTAAGTTACTGATAACGTCTATTGATATCTTGATTTTTATTATAAACTTTTTGATATTTACAGAGACAACAAGTTAGAAAAAGGAGGTGGTGGTTCACTTATTCCAGTAAAATCTAGATTGATCTCAGGCCAGTTAGATTTAGGCAAAACAATATGTGTCGTGTATGAATTTAACATAATTGCGACAAAAGTTAGCCTTTAGGGTATTCCATGCATAATATTCATGAGCTTACTAATCCAAAAGAAATTCATTATGGAATTGCATGTTTATTTAAAAGAGAACCTATACAGACTGAATACATTTTTATCTTTAATAACTGACATAAATCTGACAAATGATCTTACTGATATTTTTAAAATAACTAAAAACATTTAATGGCTAATCTGTGCAGACTTCCAAATAAACTCACTGCCGGCATTGAGTTAATTGCTAGTTGCCTACTCAAACATTATGCTAATTTTCTGATCGATCCTCTCGATTTTTTTATTAACTTAGAGATAAAACTGGCTTATTTCCTGATCAATGGAAAAGGCGCTCATATGGCCCATTTTTTTAAAAGGTGATAACTCGAAAATTAGATGTAATTCTATCACATTTTTCAAAGGTATTGGAGATATGCATATGTGATATGATTTGGTCATGCTTCACTCAAATGCAATCTATCTCTCAGCACCCTTCTGTTCCATGTAGATCTATAAATTTTTTAATTCTCATCTTATAAATCGAAACACATTGCTCAATATAAGGGATAATTTTAAATTGACGCGCTTAAAATTCTTTGGGCCTCAATATTTCTGAATGCAAGGTTGCATCCTGGTTAGGAAGTTCATTAATTGCTTTGAAAAAATTTTTCGAGGTGATTCGAATACTTGGACTAAAAGAGTAATCTGTGGATAAATTATCCCATTGCGGCAACAACAAGTTAAACTCTTAGTTCAATGGTTTGTCTTTCCAATCATGCCGTAACAGGTTAGTCGAATTATAACTTGCGAGAAGAAGAACCTAGCTGTTTAAGATTTAAATGCAATTTTACTCGTTTTTATTAATTTTATCTTGTTTTATGTATTTATAATTTTAATTGCTGAATTCTTCTTAAATCAGCTGTGATGTCAGAATATTTATTTCTTTAGCCGGTCTTTTGTCATTCTCTTCACACACTCACAGATTTACACACTTACGATGTTATTTTCTAATTTTCGGCTACGATTGAACACCGTTCGCCTTTTGCTGGCAGCGAAATTAGTCACTTAATCACTTGTATATATATTTTTTTAATTAATAAAATGATCGCGCTTTTTGGCGCCAGCCTTGTTAAACAGAGTAAATGATTTTAATTATTCTCTTGTTTAACCTAGTGAAGTATTATCTGTCATATTCAAGCATTTTCGATAGACCCTTGTTTTTAGGATTCCATTCAACGTCTGGCTTGGAATATTAATAGAATTTGGTAAGCACAATTTTCATATCGACTTGAGCTCGTAAGTTTACACGCGAATGTATTTAATGAAGTTGGTGTGTCTGTCGATCGGTTCTTGTTGATATTCTTATGTTCATGGGTTCGTTGCAAATCAGAAAATTATTTTCAGGCGAACAAATTAAATTAATGAAAAAGACAATTAATCATATATTTGTCGTCAGGGCGTTTATTTTATTTTTTTATTTTGCGTTTTCTGTTACAATTTCTTTTAAGAACAAACGGAGCTTTGTACTCAAATAAAAATTAGTTAACGAAACCGATATCAGTTAAAGAAGCAACAAAGGCTTCTTTACTCTCGTGAATGGAGGAATCAGAGAATAACTAGACGTGGTTCGTACAACATCATCTGGAAATAATAACATTCCGCGATCAAAATAAAACTAACGAGTATTTTACTTTGGAATTTTATTGTGAAACTAAAGAAGCGTATGTAACAGCAAAAGAAAACTTTTTAGACGCTATTAAAACGTTTTAGCTACTCAGGCAAGAGCTTTGAATGTCTCTGTCGCGCTGATGTGCTCATAATCGCGTTCAATGCAAAAATTAGAATTACCAGAGTGCTGGTGCGTCTGCACTGAATGCGACTTTGACATTTGTAGACAATCTTTATCATTTAATGAAAAATCTTTCAGGGGAAGCTACTCAACTCATTCGTCAGATTTCGGTAATAAATGAGAATTCTACTCGCTATTGGGAAATACTGAAAGATAGTTATAAAAAAAAACTTGTCTTAGTACATTCTCATTTATACAGTTTATTTTGACTTGAGCAAATTAAATTGGAATCAGCAAGCGCTTTGCGAGAACTTTATAAGTAAACTGTTGATTATTTTGATTATTTTGAGGCACTGCAATCCTTAAATGAACCGGTAAGCCAATGGTCACAAATTATTGTGTATCTTACCATGGAGCACCTGGACCATTAGTATCTTCATGATTAAGTAATATCGATCAGCAGTTCAAAAGATCCTTCGATATTTGAGGAATTAAAAACTTTTCTTAAACATCGTCTTTGTGCATTGGCAGCTGTTAAATCAACAAAAGGAAGCTGTACAAGCAAATCGCCTTAGGATAGAAAATGTTTCATGTGAGAACAACCTTTTTGTTTTTTTATGCCCTGAGTTTCGAGTTTAAACCGTGGCACAAAGAAAGAAATTCGTAAATCAAAGACGATCATGCAGAATGACTGTCTGTTCAAATTAATAATGTTCCAGGTTAAACTCTCTATCTTCGAGTATTTCTTGTTCACGGTTCTGAGGTCTGAATTATTCTGAAATCGCTTGCGCAAAGATCACAACTGTCTCGGAATAACGATTCCGAATGCTTGCTAGGCGTTGGTAAAATTTAATGAGGAATTTTACGAGGATCAGTTTTTATCTACCAAAATTAGTGGAAACACGTCAAAAGAGTGAGCTTGGAATCGACGGTTCTCCTTACCTTACAGCCCTTCAGTTTTCAGATCAGAAGTTCTATGGAACTCATCCAATTGATATGGTTTCAGCTGCTAAGATGTATTTAATTTTATTTAGGCAGAGCCTTCGAAATGGTCTTTTTCCTGCTCCTGTTGCTCAGAAAATTGTTCTGGATCAGCAAATGTGTAGTCCAACGGGAAAGTAGTTTTTAATTCATAATCCTGCATACATCACGTTTCACTGCTGCAGAGTTGATAATTTGTATTTAACCGACAAAAATTTTGGCAGGATAATAAAATTGTCCCACCACAAACTTTTTGGACTCCAGAAAAGAAAACTTGTGAAAAGCATTTCTCAGAGACTAAATCTAAAACAAAAGAAGGAAGATACTTTGCATTTCTTCCGACTACAAATAATGTTACAAAGCTAGGAGATGCATACTCTTTAGCTCTCAGGTTGCTACATTGCAGTGAACAACGTTTCAAAAAGGATTCTCGACTTCAGAATGCTTACACTGATTTCATGAGCGAGTACAAAACGCTTAAGCACACGGTTCCAGTCAGTAAATCTTATAATCCAAAAATGGATTCAAGGTCGTTTTTTCTTCCACATCGTGGAATGTGGCGAGACTCAAGCCTTACAATCAACCTTCGAGTGGTTTCCGACTTTTCTTGATACTCAAGTCAAGGAGTATCTTCAAATGATTGCTTACATGCGGGTCCTAAATTAAACATCAGTCCTAACAAAACACTTCAGATGTCCTGCTTCAATTGTGCCGAAATCCGATTGCATTTTCAGCAGACATAAAAAAGATGTACTGCTAAGTTCTTGTCCATGACGGTGACCAGAATCTACAGCGAATTCTATGGAGCACGATTCCTATCGAACCTCTTCAGATTTATCGACTTGTAACTGCCACTTATGGTCGGACTTATGCTTCATATTTGGCTTTTCCTACGGTACAACAGTTAGGACTTGATAAGGGACATCGGTTTCCTCTAGTTGCTGAAGTCATCAAACATAGTGTTTACACCGATGATGTCAGAGGCTGGCAATTTAAAGAACGCCACGAAACTTTATGATCAATTGTTTGAGCTATTCAAGGCTAGTGGCTTTCCACTTAGAAAGTGGTTCAAGAATTGACCTGAGCTTGTAGTACGGGCCTTCGAGCATTACCGTCGGTTCTTTCGTGGCATTCTGATTTTTCAGTGCCGATGCTCTGGTTAATTTAGCAGCCCGAGAGTCATTGTTTTATCTCTAAGATTGATCTGACTCCTATCAATGATATCATCACTAAACGTCTCGTTACCGGTCGATCTGCGCTACTGTTTTATCGATTTAGATAATTATCGCCTGTAATTGTGTTCACAAAGATTATTCTTCAAGAACTGTGGAACCTAAAAATCTATTGGAATCATCTGCTTTCTGACGATCTTTCTTAATGCTTGAAAAGATACTCTGCGGATCTACAATATCTTTCATCAGTTTGAATTCATCGATGGATTGGATTACATTCTACGCGTTACTCATATGAAGTTCTTGGCTTTAAAGATGCTTTAGAACGGGTTTATGCAGCTTTGTTTACGTTAAATTATTTCAGAACACTCGCCTGCGCTTGATTCAACATGAATAGCATCATGTCCTTTCCTGAGAAAATTGCAGACTTGAAAAAAAGGATAAGGTCGCAAAGCGAAGTCATCTTTTAAATTTTATTCCATTTATGGACTGCAAACTTCTTTAAGTTGAGGGACGTTTAAAGCGCTCTCTACTTTCATTAAATGAGAAAAATTTTTTTATTTTACCACTAGATTACACTTGACCAAGCTGGTATTTGAAGATTGTCATCGTCGTTGTCTTTACGGGAGCAATCAGCTTATCCTTGGAACACTGAGGTAATCTTACTGGATTTTTCGCCGGTGAAGTATTGTTCGACCTGTTATTCAACGTTGCGTTCCATGCGTTAAAACCCCAGTATCAACTCCTCAACAACTTATAGCTGATTTACCTGCATTTTTTATCATAAGGGCTACATTTGTATCTTTGTTTTTTACGCTACTCGAGTAGGTCATCTAAAGGTGGTTTGGCTCTAGTCTTTATCGCGACGAAAGGCGAGCGGAATGCTCAAGATTTATACGCAATTGTACTTGTTTTTATGAATTACATCTTGTTATATGTATTTTAAATTTTAATTCCTGAATTCTTCTCCAATCATTTGTGATGTCAGAATATTGATTTCTTCAGTCGTTCTCAAGTCAATATCTTCTTATTTACTTGTACAAGTCTTATATTAATTAATCACAAACGCAATCACAGATTTACACACTATCGCTGTCTATTATTATTGTACTTTAATTTTACGGAGCACAAAATCGGGTAGCAGAATAATCTAGAACTTTAGATTCAAGTAATAGCAAAAAATCTAGTACTTTAATTTCAAGTAGAAAAAAAATCCGATACTTTATTTTCGAGGAGAAAAAATACTTTAATTTATTATTCGTTTAGCAGAATAATTTAGAACTGTAAATTTAAGTAACAGAAAAATCTGTTATTTTAGTTTCAAGAAGCAAAAAAGTCGGGAATCTATCAATGACCTAACAAAAGAATCTGGAACTTCGAATTCGAATAGCGAAAAAAGCCGGTACTTTAATTTCATGGAGTAAAAAATCGGGAATCTATGATTTTAGTATTCCAAAAATCTGGAACTCTCGGAATTTAAATGTTATTATAACTTTAATACAATAGTTAATGATAATTTCATTAATTAAATAAATATTTGCAGCTGAATTTAGTATATAAAAAATTCTTATTTGTCAGGATGTATACACTGGTAATAAAAAGTATTTTCTAGGGCACTTTAACTTTTGTAGATTGTACATTTATTAATTTTATTATTTAATTAAATTCAACTAATACGTTAATCAATATAGTAAGAGGTGAATTATAAAAGTCATAAAGGACCCCGCACAGATCTATGGAAAATATGGCCCCGGGCAAACCGGCTATAACTGTAGTATAATGTAGTTTAGAATATCCTATTTTAATAAAGTCCTTAGACCATAGGCCTTTGTCCAGGTACTAACAGAGGTGGCATTTTGTGGTTAATGCCAGGATTTTAAAGAAGCGGTAAAGCATCACGATTACCATGGTCCACAATGATAACGTCATTGTTTTCGAAACATTCTCGCAGCCCATTAACATCGATTTCGAATTCATTAGTAAGCATGTCAGCATTTTTATTTCGAGAGTCAGAAAAGTAGGTTATTCCTTCTATATAGGCAATCACTTTTGAAACTGTCGGAGTGCGATTCTGAAGTTCATTTGCGAAGTCCGTTACATGTCTCTGTGTATACTACTTTCGTGTTATAGCCGGACACAGTAGGACGTTTGGTATAAAGCCACTCACATCAAAATGTGCAAGGCAATAACCACTTGATTGCGTTAAAAAAAAATTTTTTTACAAAAACATTAACTCTACATTTTTCATACAAGCTGGTCACATTTTGCATTCTGTTACAAAATGTACAAGAACTATTTCTTCTTTGTTTGAAAATATTGAGTGTCAGACTATTAGAATTAAGTGCTAAATCAGTCAGCTCCATAGTAATGCTTCGATTCCTTTTCAGGCATATGCTCGTATTTTCATCAATCTCTTGAAGAGCTCACGGTGTGCTTGAAGGCTTCAAAAGTTTGACTAAAATGGATCCAAAATCTGCTAAATCAGAAAGTTTCTATGTTGTTTCGATATCAAAAATTAGTTGAAATAAATATACTAGCTGCTCCCTTTCGCCGGTTGTACACATTCTTAGATTTTTACAAACCAACTGTGTTCGACTTAGCTTGCGTAAACGAATTTTTTTATGAACGATGCTTTTTTAAGTTCACCACTTTTGCAATATATTTCAAAATAAATTTGTTAATCATTTTTGCATTAAAAAATTTTAGTAACCACTTTTAGCCAACCCCAGGTCCAACGACGAGGACGTAGTGACTGTATGGTCCCGGTTTGTTGTTTTTTTTTTGTATTTCTTTTATTATTTTTATACTTTTTTTAATAAATTATAAATCAAACGGTATACAATAGCAATAAGTGATGTTTAATCATATTTAGGAACATAGACGAGCTGTAAGTATAGTAATGTTGTAACGTAAGTAAATAATGTAGAATTATAAGTGTAGCGAAAAAAATTCTATTACTGCTTTCAACAGTTGTGATGAATATGATACGTGATTTATACTTGATACCTTATAACGTGTTTAGAATTTTTTAAAATCACGATGTATGGATTCTCCGCTTTGCTCTGACCAATACTCTAATTCATTATTGTTTTCTGTGTAATTCAAACTTTCTTTTATGTGATCAAGAATGATGTGAATCTTCAGTGTTTCAGAAAGATCATCAACACTTTTTAAAGCCTTGTCTAATTCATTGATATAAGCAGCAAGTGAGAGACCAACTTTACCAGAGGTAAAACAACAATAAACTAATTTATTCATAGCTTTATAAGCATTTACAAAGGGTATAATTTTAAAAATACCAACCTTTTGATACATTTGTCGATCTTCTAGTTGGTCAGCTTCTTTTAATAGCGTCCTGCACGCATTGCCTTCAAACGCGTTTCCGTCGTAGCTTTTCGAAATAATATTTAGTTTTTGTATCCACAATAAAGCTTTTCTCTACCTGCAAATTCGTCCTCGCCAGGACGAATGGTTAACAAATTCCTGCAAAAAATGAAGCTCAGGAATAACACACTTTTTCAAAACATAAACATCATCCTCTTCAGTAAAAATAGGAAGATTTATTGTACTATGACATTCTCTACTATTCTTTTTATCTTTACCTGTGAGACAATATTGTTTTTAATCAGCTTGCAAATCTCCATAAGTTTATAATCGCCTACAATTTTCCATCGTTGAAGTATCCACTGAGCTCGTTGATGCAATAGAATCAATACAGTTTTCCATTGATGAAGTATCCATTAAGTTATTCATTGAACTCGTCGATGCAGTAGAATCACCACAATTTTTAGAAATGGATTTGCCTCTTAAATTATCCAACGAAACGTTTTGTTACGACAACTAAGAGTTTGAAATTGTCATAAGACTCTTTTATTTGTGGAACGATACATATTAATATCAATTTGTCTACACTACTTAGATTACTTTTTTTACTAATACTTCCACCTTTAGGGTATGATGATCTACTTTCACATTCATCTAAATCATTTGAGTTGAACTCATTGTTTTCGGTATCTTCGAAATTTGTCCTAGGAGAGTAACTTTCAGGAAGAATTTTTAAGCTAATCTTAAAAAAAACCTTGTCCTCCGTCAGCCATAACTTAGACAGTTCAGCATCAACATAGATGAGAGGTCGTTGTTGTTTATGTAATGTGCTTTCGCAGTCAAATTCATACAAACCTACTTTATAAATATCTTTTAATGCTTATGATTTTTTCGACATATACTGATTGTAATTTTTAGGGATTGATTTTCTACCTACATTACACCTTATAAAGTTTGTCATTTTTCTCATCTGATTATGTGATGCTGCTAATTTAACTCGGAAACTGTCTAAACTTTTTTCACTAAAGGATAATGATTTTTCAATATTATCATGAGCAGTGAATTTGCTTTCGTGACCACCGGTCGCTAATGTTAAATTTTAATTCTTTTTATTAATTTTAATAACAGAATCATATTTAACTTTTATAATAATTACTTGCGACTTATTCTTTATTTTTAGTAGGAAGCTCTTCAACTAGTTTCAGTAAATTTTCTTTAATGCTCTTACAGTCATGATTTATACCTTTTACTCTTTGTTGAAAACATTCACTGCAAAGCTTAATAACATCTGCACTTTTTTTATTATTTTCTAATGGAATTGAAACTTCTTTTTTTCCATAGAATTTTTAGATTGACCACAAACATCTATGTTAGTTCGCAATTTCCTGAAATTTCCTTTAACTTTTTTTACATTTACATGCCCAAAAGCATTAGCAGTAAAACATATAAAACAATTACAAGTGTCTTTTGTCGATCGTGTCTCTTGGCAATACTATGTTCTTATAATCAGGCATAATTTGTATTTGCCTGTTGTAAATCTCTTTTTTAAAATCAAGCAGTGTTATGTAGCATGATCTACAAATACTCAAAGGATATTTTTTATTTTTCAAATCAAAATCATTTTACACATACTTTTTTTAAGAGATTTGTCATTTTATCATTTATCAGAAACTTTTCTGGCTTTACTTTACCACAGACAATTTTTGTACCACACGGAGCGCATATCTTTTTTCTATTCTCATCATGAGAAAATTTATTACCGTGACTCATGGTGAAAACAGAATTATAACACTAACAATTATACAATTACAAAATCTTTAGAGATAATGCTTGGCAAAATTTTGAAGGTGCAGCTAGGATTTTTAATTCAACTGATTTTTGATCTCCAAACAACATAGAAACTTTCTGCTTTAGCAGATTTGGGATCCATTTTAGTCAAAATTTTGAAGCCTTTAAGCACACCGTGAGCTATTTCATGTTCAGCACGTCGATAAATTGCGATTTATTGCTTTTGCTCATTTTCTGCATCAGATATGTGTACCATCGCTTGTCGCTGTAAGGCGATTGCGCATATGTAGCAACTTATTCTGACGGGCAGCATGACTAAATGCCAGGTATAGTGAAATTCTTCAGCAATCCTTTTTATAAACTTGACTCCAGTATCAAACAAACATTGCCCGGGGCGAAAAAAATAGAAATTTAATGCAAAATTTGTGTCAAGAGTAAACTTCAAAGATTTTTTCAAAAAAAGCGACACATATAATTCAAACAATTTTTTAAATTTTTTACATTAATTTTTGTGACAGTAGTTAGACTACCCCCAAACACACTTCTCATACTTTAGTCTTGACGATGTGGTTAATACAAGCTGTTTAATTAGATTGAATAAGCACATGAAAGGCGACCTACTATTCAACACCCACAAACAACTATCCATCTCTCAACCTTCAGTTCTAGATATTATTAATCAGGGGACCCTAAAATACAAAATGTCAATAGAACAGAGAGTTCGGCATGATCCCTGAGCATGACGTCAAACAGTCCTCGAAGGTCGGTGTAACTCCTCTCGCGTCCATAAAAAGTGACATTTGGTCCCTCCTATCTCGAAACCTGGCGTTTTTTGGACCCAGAGTCTAACGACCTTATTTTATCAGGATATTATAAGTACATTCTACTACAGTTTCAGCCAATTCGGCATGAACCATATTTTCCATAGATTTGTACGGGTTCCTTTACAACAAGGAATTAGTCAATCTAGAGATCTGAATCATTTTTATATTGATTGCACTTGTTCTTATACTTTCAAGAAATTTTCGGTTAGGAGAGGTTAATATGCTTCACTCAGGAGGAATTTTTTGTGTGACATTTAATATTGGGAATCGTACAGCAAAAAATAGTAACAACTCTTCTAGAATAGGTAGCGGCGCTGTCTTATCTTATCTGGAAACAAGAAGAAGAGAATTAGAAAAGATACAACCAAGCCATCCACACTCTCATTTCCTTCTCATTTCTTCGTCTCTTTTATACTACTTTGGGACCAACATGCTTGGAGACTATTTTAGCTCTCCTCCTAAGGGAATTTATTATAGAATACTATGAGTAAATATTTCTATCATAGGCCTAATATTAGTATTTTATTTGAATATGAGCTTAAAGTTTCTTATCATAATAATATTAACATTATTTTTCTTTTTATTCTTTTTAAATAATTTTTTTACTTTTAGTTTTGGTTATAAATGTCTATCCTTAATATTTCGGATATTCTTTATATATTTTAATAATTGTTTAAATTAAAAATGATTAGGGTATTAAAATACAGAAATTTTCTATAAAAAATGTATAACGCTATCAAAAGCTTTGTTGTATCTCGAAAGATCCCTTTCAAATGTATTGAATTCTTGCTCTCTCTCCAAATTTATAACATTTCCACAATCTCTCTTCCTTTGGTTCCTTTTATGATACAAGACATTTACATCGTCCCAGACAACCTCATGGCTATGTGTGATTCTATGTTTTGACAGAACGCTATAATATTTCCCATTTATTATTTTAATGTTCATCTTTCCTTATCCTTAACGGTCTTCATGATCGACCTATATACAGGGTGTCAAAAAAGTAATGGGACAGACCTGTATCTTCTTAAGTGAGCCATTTTTCACAAAGGTCAGGTTGATTCCTGTAGGAGCATTAAACAGGGAACCTGATGGTGACCTTATTTTTGACCTTGCGAATTTTTGGCACCGGAAATCGAAAGAGCGGAAAATTTTACATTTAAATATGTACTTAGGTCATATGTTTAGGATAACCTTGAAGGTCACCCTAAGATCATTTTGACTCAAACAATGTGTTGAAAAACACATACTATACCTACTGTGTAGGTTATGTTAACTAGAAGTCAAAATTCAAACATGGGTTTGAACAAAAAGTAGCAGACGGTGACACCAGTTCGTTGGGACCACTTTGATAATAGTGGTTCCTGTTTAGAAGGAGAAGGAGGCGAATGGTAAATGTGCACAGAAAATGGAAGGCTTTATCAACGGAAATCAGAAGATCTGAAGTTTTATGGATTAAATGAAGAAGCTTTTAGGAAAAAGGAGAAACTACCGCATTCACCTCTCCGCAGAAATCAGGATAATTCAAAATGCACCGAAGAAGCAAGTGAAACGGAACTGATCCAGGATGTTGAGAAAAAAGGGTGGGGGGAAGGATAAACAAACCCGAAAATACGCATCGAATTTAAAATGAAAGAAATGCTCTACTCTTGGTGGGAACAGAAATTCCAAATAAGAGTACAAGAGGCTTTCCAGTCATTAGAAGACTGATTGCTTGAAGTAGGATGGATACAGAAAATTGAAGAGTTAAAAACAGATATATACAAAAAGAAAAGTCAAAGGAACCCAAATGGAATGAAGGTAGAGTAACTCTGGAAGATCAAATAAAAACCATCTCTATGAGACACGCTTCCAAACTGTCATTCGGTTACCAAAAGTCCATATGAGAGAATAGAAAATCATAACCAAAACAACCAGTCAGGTTGGAGCATAGTGACTGGAAGAAGGCCAGAATCTCGAAAAAATACCCAGATGCATCAACAAGAATACCTAAAATCGAAATAGAGTCGAAATTTAAAAAAAAGAGGGAGGAAGAACAATACCATTTTGAGAGGCAAAGGTTTGGTTGGCAAAGGTCTTGAAGAAAAAGTACAATTAATGATAAATGAAAGAATTGGATTTAGGTGTGGTTTCAAAGAAACGACTAGAATCGCCGGAGGCCTTATAGTAGAGCTGGAATACTAGCAAGACAAAACAGCAATAATGCAAAGAAAAAAAAATGTTTAGGGAACCAAAATAATAATTAAAGATTCTCTGACACCTAGGAAGCAAGAAATACAAGGATGGATCCAAGGAAAAGTAAAGCCAGCACGTGAGTCAGTCACCATCATAGATAAGGTTATTAATATTATGAATAAATTATTAGATGACAAGGAAGGTAAAAAGAAAGGGTACATAGGTAAATGAAGGACTTTGCTTCATCGCAGCAGCTAAAGAATAAAAAAAAGATAGTTTTAAGTCTCTTAGAACAGTATTTAAAGCATAAAATAAATCAGGATAAAGAAACTTTCTTACAAACAAGAAAGAAACTGAAAAATACAGGGTTTGCATTTTAAACAACTTACGTAGATAACTTCTAAATTTGACTTTTTTAGAAAATACGTTCCAGCTAAAAGTTATTATGTTTGGAGGAAAAGATCTGATGATGACCTCAAAATCGACCTTGAGGGTTCTTTAAGGTCAACTCTGTTTTTTGAATGGGAATCCCGATTTTTGTCACCGGATTTGGAAAGAGCGTGAAATTTCACGTCTGAAATTATATTTTCAAGTTTGTTTTTGTGAACTTGACAAGGTCAACTCAAGGCTAAATGCAAAAAAAAACTGCCCGGTAGCTGTTTATCTAAGTTTTCTGGCAGGATAAACTTTGTAAAGGTACTTCAAGTGTGACAATGACCTTCAAAATTTTAAACTTGAGGTTATTTTTTATTTTTGGACATCGGATTCAAAAAACAGAATAATTTTACGTTAAATTATGACAACGAACTTGACCTTAAGATCAATGTCCAATGTCATTTGAAGGTCGAATTTTTACAGTTCCAGGGTCACTTACCCCAAACCCACAAATCCTAAGATAAAAACGCTATATTGTACTGTCTAGAAGTAGGAAAAAAAGAATTAGGTGGCAGAGAGTTCCAAATTTTTGTTTAAAAATGTGCCATTAAATGGAAAGTAAATGCAATGCAAAACAAAATCGATTGTTTCAAAAAACCTTTTAAATGGAATCTTAGTATGTTGCTTTATACTTTTCAATCTTTTTTCATTTTATTTTCTTATTTTATCAATAGCTTCAACAACCTCCAGACTATTGTAACTTTTGTCTTTATTTATATAACTGATGCTTGCCCAGGCATTAATTTTACGAGGATCTAACATCTTATCAGTTTCTTCAACTTATAAGTTTATTTTAAATCTTAAAGATATATTTTTGTAACTTTTTGAGTGGGTAATTTTAAATTATTTCAAAACTATTTCTGTCATCTAGAATTGCCATAATTTTGTTCTATGTTCACTTTTCAAAATTTCTATTGTGACATTCCCCTCATCCACACATTGTATCAGACGATCAGGATTTTTCTTTAAAAATTCATTCTTTAATGTGTTACCTTCATAAATTTGTCTATAACTGAAATTTAATTGAACTTTTTCCCCAAATCTGTTACTCAAACCTCCCACTAATCTCAAAATATTGATTAGTTCTAGAGGTATATTAATATCCAAAATAATAAATATTAAATTTAACTTCTGAATATTACCTTCATTTTTAATAAAATTCTCAAACTTTCTTTCTAGCTTTTTGTTATTTAGAGTAATTCTCTTCTTCGATTCATTGTTTTAACCAATACATTCTTGAATGCCATAAGGGGCAGCTTTAATTATGTTTCTTGTGAGCCAAAGTGGAAATTGTCTACCAGCCCGATGATTCTTAAATTTCGGGACATGAGTCTATAAAAGAATATTTACTGAATCATCGATAAAATTAGCAGCATGTTCTTCTCACGTGGTACTATTTTCTAGAAACGTCTAATCTATATTACTCGTAAAAAAACAAGTTTCTGATATCAGCACGCCTAAAGTTTAAATTGTTGGAATCAGTGTTATCCATTAAGTGTTTAATATTAATTTTTAATGTTTAGTTTATATGTTTATTGAACGTTATTGATGAATGCTATCTTCTGGTATTATTTCAGAGATAAATCCTTTTATGGTACGATCAATGTTTGTTAGAATTAAATTGAGATATCATACATTAATAATATTGGAGAAATTATGATAATAGCAGAGAAATTCCGATTTTAAACTTGCGCTTTTGTTGAACATTCGTCATTTTTTGTAAAGAAATCCAATGTATTCTAAAAACTTGGTCATTTTGGTTTGCAAATTGAAATATTTGGTTAAATATGGAACCATTTTGTCGAAATTTTTTCTATTTTAATGAAAGTTCGTCTTTTTGGTAGAAAAATAATCCGCTTGGCGGAAAATTTATCTTTTTGTTTCAAAATTTTAGATATTTTATTTTTAGTTGGAAATGTATCATTTTTAGTTAAACATCCGACTCTTTGGTTGAATGGTTGCCTTTTTTACTAAAAAATCCAACTATTGGATCTAGGAAGCAATTATTTTCTCAAAAATGCAGCTGTTTTTTGGAAAATTCAACTTTTTTGCTTTACATTTTACTTTAACAAAACTTTTCGATGAAACAAAATTTATTTATAATTAAAAAATAAGAATTTTACAAAATTTTTGCCTAAAAAAATATTGGGTAAACTAATTACTCTCTTGGTTAAAAATTCATTTTTCTTGACTAAAAAGTTAACTTTTTTATTCAAAATTCTATTTCTTAGGTAAAAAATAAAATAGTTTTCTAAAAAAATCGTCTTTTCTATTTGCAGTGAAAAATTTTAATGTTTTGATAGACATTAAAATTTATTTTAAAAAATTTTTTCAATCAAATTTATTAGGAATTCAAAAATAAAAAAATATCTTTGTTAAAAATTTATTTTTCTTCATCAAAAATTAACTATTTTATTTAACGTTCAATTCTTCGGGTTGAAAATTCAATTAATTTCTGAAAAAATCGTTTTTTTATATAAAATTTGAACTTTTTTCTTAAAGTTAAATCTGTTTGTTTGGAAATTCAAATATTTGGTAAAAAATTCAACGATTTTGCAAAAAAATTCGACTAAAACAAAAAAATTTTCAATCGAAAAAATGCATTTATTTTTTAAGAATAAATTAAATTTTACGAATTAAAATTTTTATTTTGAAAAAATATTGCGTGAAATGAGTATTTTTATTGTTATCTTCCTTGGTTGAAAATTTATTTTGGTTTAGCACAACATAAACTATTTTTTTAACTTCTATATTTCGGGTTAAATATTCAATTTTAATCTGACAAAGCCGTCTTTTTTATTTTATATTTCAAATCATTAGTAAAATTTTTATGTATTTGTTTAAAAAATTAAACTACTTTGTGGAAAATTTAACACTTTTGCTAAAAATTAGGGTTTTAAACAGAATTTTTTGGTCTAGCAATATTTATTTATAATTTAAAAATAAAATAAAGTTTTGAAAATTAAAATTTTTATTTAAAAAATATTAGATGAACTAATAATTTTTTTATTTTACCGATCTTTGTTAAAAATTAACTATTATGTTTAAAATGAAGTTTTATCAGTTTGTTTTAAAAATCAACTATTTTGTGGGAAATTCAGCAATTTTGATAAACATTCGATTTTAACCAAAAATAAATAATTTTGGTAGAAAAATGTATTAATAATCAAAAATAAAAAAAATTTCTTAAAAAAAAGGATTCTGTGAACTAATTATTTTTAAACTTTATCTTCCATGGTTGTTAGTTCATTCTTCTTTGTCACAAAATTGACTGTTTTGTTAAAAATTTTATTTTTCGAGTTGAATATTTAATTATTTTCATTTTAAATTTTAACTCTTTGGTAAAAGTTTAATCTATTTGTTTGAAAATTTAATTATTTTGTGGAAAATTTAACTGTTTTGCTGAATATTGAGTAAAGTAATTATTTCAAATAAATATTTATAAATAATATACCTTTGATGGTTAAAATTTAATTTTTCTTGCTTCAAAAATTAACTGTTTTAGTTAAAATTCTATTTTTCGGGTTGATTATTCAATATTTTTCTGGAAAAAACACATTTCATTTTAAATTTTATCTCTTTGGTTAAAGCTTAATATGTTTGTTTGAAAATTTCACTATTTAATTTAAAAATTTAACTTTTTTGCTAAAAATTTAACCTCACTTGTTCAAAATTCTATTTCTCGGTTTGAAGATTCATTATTTTCCTGAAAATATTATCTTTTTCATTTAAAATTTCAACTTTTTCGTTAAAGGTTAATCTGTTTATTTGAAAATTTAACTATTTTTCGGAAAGATCGACTGTTGTGCTAAAAGTTCGCCTTTAAAATTAATTTTGCGGTTAAAAGAAATTTATTTATAGTTCAAAAATAAAATTAAATGTTAAAAATTAAAATTTTTATTTAAAAAAAATTGGACGAACTAATTATTTAAAATTTTTACCTTTCTCGATTAAAAATGAACTATTTTGTAATTAATACTATTTTTTGGGTTCAATATTTAATCTTTTTCTAAAAAAAGTTTGTTTTTTTACATTTAAATCTCTTTGGTAAAAGTTTAATCTATTTGTTTAAAAATTCAATTGTTTTTTCGAAAATTTAATTAAAAAAACTTTATGGTGGCACAAAATGTATTTATAATTCAAAAATAAAAAAATAAAAAATTTAAATTTTTAATTCAAGAAATACTGAGTAAATTAATTATTTAAAATATATACCTTTATTGGTTTACATTTCATTTTTCTTGTCTAAAAAATTAACTGTTTTGTTTAAGATTATATTTTTCGGGTTGAAGATTCAATATTTTTCTGAAAAAAAACTTTTTATTTTAAATTTTAACTATTTGGTTAAAGTTTAATCTCTTTGTTTAAAAATTCAACTTTATTAAAAATTTAAATAGTTAAATTATAACCTATTTTTACAAAAATATTATTCATCTGGCTAAAGATTCACTAGTTTTATGAAAATACCATCTTTTTATTTTAAATTTCAACTTCTTCGTTAAAGTTTAACCTGTTTATTTAAAAATTTAACTATTATTTGGAAAGTTCAAAAATAAAATAAAACGTTAAAAATTAAATTTTTTATTTAAAAAAAGTTGGATGAAATAATTATATTTTATTTTTACCTCTCTTGTTGAAAAATAAACTATTTTGTTAAAAAGTCGATTTTT
>JAAAKG020201304.1:0-23522 GCA_010014905.2 Druon quercuslanigerum | reverse complement strand
AAAAAAAGGGTAACAGAGAGGGAAAGAAGGGGGGGGGGGTGGGCATGGGGGCAGAGGGGGGTGTGGGGGGGGGGGGGTGGCGGGTGGGTGCGGCAGTTTACATTTTACACAAATCTAATACCTTCATTGATGAGAATGAAATGAAAAAAAAACTATTTGTGGAGTTAAAAATACGTTCAGAATATTTTAAAAATCATTTTTTCAAAACTGGACCGTAATGTTATTCAGTTCTTAAGATTGCTGAAATTTCATTCGGTTGTGAATTATTCTCTGCTGTTTGTGAGTCAATGATTTTTTTTCATTCGTCTTCTTGGTTAAATAAAACAGTTTTAGACTTAGAATTAAAATAAATTTAATTAGAAATATCAAGTGTTACATTTTTCGTTGAGAATTAATATTATTTGTTTCGAAATTTCGTAAAATCATCAATCCTCTTTAACTTTATTTTTTCATTTAATGTGAAAATTGATTTACACGAAAACAAGATAATATAATCATGTTCTTTCTAATCTTCCTAAAAGATCAATAATTTAAAGTAACGTTTCTGTAAAGCAGACATTTATTGGTCCAAGTTTATCTCTCACAAGGTTTTAATTACAATAATTATTTGTATGATTCCTGCGTGCGCTTTTCCTGGCAGTATACGCGAGATCCTAATACTCAAACGTGTATCAATAGTGAAGTAAAATTAAAGTTAATTATGTTGCATTGTTTTTAAATCTGTTTTTTCTTGTGTCCACCTAACTAGTTGCGCGATCATCATTATGTTCGACTCTAATCCGATGCATTAGTCCTCCGATTGCTGATATTTATACTTTAAAACCAATATGAATACGCTTAGAAACGATCGTATTAAGTTTTTCAAAAGCGTTACGCGCATTCAGTCTGAAACAAGTGCAAAAATGTCGTGCATGTTAAAGCGCAAAGAGAGCATGCTTCTAGAATATAAAAGCATAGTGTATCGTCCAGCAAACACAATCGCATTTTGACGCCGTAAGATATAAGGTCACATATTTTGAGCAACTCGTAATTGAGCTTGTATTTGTGACTAATAAACTTTCGCTCGATAAGAGTGTCTAAATTTGGATTCATCAAAGGGATTAACGTGAACCGTACATTCCAGTGCACATCTGTGTAAGCTAGTTGTGTTTATATGGTGTACACAAACTATAAGTAGTTCATCGAAATGCTTGCTATAAACATTGACTTTTGTGTTACACACGCTTGCAAATATCAAATATGAGACGGATTGTTCACGCGCTAAGTGATTCACACCTGCAATCAAGTGACAGCTATAAGTGTGAAACAAATTTCTCAAGCACGTGGATCGCCTTCATCTTTCCTCTTGTTTCTTCATGAACTACGAGTAGATGGAAGGAATTCATCCTTATGTTCGATAACCCGCATTCTATATTGCAGCAGTGTCTGTTAAATTATTCAGGCTTTGTTTATCGTCTCAAGTAAACTTCAGAAAGATGTCAACATTCTTCGATAGCGATATCTCTAAACGTGAAATACATTCGATTTTGTGTTTTTGCTATTTATCAAGCACGCAGTATGTGTCATTCTATATTTCAATTTTTATTTCAAACTATTTACCTTATTGCTACGCCTTCGAATGTTTGGTTTTTAAATATTATTTTTTGTACTCAGGCCTGTATGTTGTATTGTTGTTGGTTCTTCTTCTTTGTATTATTTTCCTTGAATGTGGTGCAGCTAACCTTACACGTGGAGCATGCAAGACTCGCTTGCAGAATCTAGATAATAAATAAGATTAATTTTAGAAGAAGCATCAAGAGGTACTTTTTATGTACAAAGAAGCATGAAAAGTTGCCTTACTTTACTAAAGATATTTTTAATGAAACAGATAAAATCTATTTAGTCGAGTTTGGTACATTTTTTGAAAAAATGGAGGTATATGATCAAGGACCAGGTTGTAGGAATGATCAAGTAGAGCCTGGCCAACAAGCAAATCACGACCATGGTCCTGACCTTCTGAAAATCTAGGCACCTGATTTCATGAGACAATCAGTTAATGGACTAACCACCAGAATTTCGTTATCTTTAAGGAGTTCTTCAAAACATAACAAATCGAATTTTTCCGTGGAAGCCTATAATGCTTTAAAAAAACCTGACAGAAACACTTTAGCTTACGTTAGATTTACCCTCTGTCAGAAGAATCATTACTAGGCGTTCTGCGAAGGATTTCAAGTCTAATCTCTTTCTCAGCAGCAGGAATTAGTCCGGTCAAAGGGGCTTATGTTATAATTGTCGTGGACCACATAAAGTTGCAGTTTGTCGCTGTAATAAAGGTTGTCGTACCTTTCATAACCGCCCTCATACCCAATGAATGAGCCAGAAACATCAGCCGGAGTTGAACTGAAACCGATTTCTTTACAAGTGCCTTTGGGCCAAGCCTGCTCTTAACAGCACTTGTAGTTGTTTAGGAGCTGTATGATAGAGCCCTGTTCGGAGCGCAATTTTAGTTTAGAAATTCTCACACAGCGTCTTCGATTTCCTCGCTAGTTCGCATCTCTTCACATCTCCACCGTTGGAGCTTCTGAGCCTGGGGTATCAAAAGACATCGAGTCGCCTCTCAATCCTGGTCCAAATTAAATGGGCTTAATCTTGCTGATCCGAAACCTAGTATGAACTGAGCTATCCATATTCTACTTGGAGCTGCAATCTATGCACTCATGAGACGGCCAGCCTCAATGTCTCGATCAGAAAATACAGTGGATGCACAGGACACAACAATAGGCTGGATTCTTACAGGAGAACCTACTGGCTCAACTAACAGAGTGGTAATCGATGAGGATGTCATGTGCAATCGAGAATACCGTTTAGTTTTGTGAAAAACAACTTAGACAACGCATTTTCATGACTCTGCAGAACTAAAGCTAAATCGCCCTTTCCCAGGTTGAAACGTCGACTACTTAAGAATCCGGATCTTCGTGCTGCGTACGCTAAGTTCATATCTGACTATCTCTCTGTCTCTAAATGTACTGACTCTTATCGAAATTTGACCGGCTCATCTTTCGCCGACTACCAACTTCTCGATTTTTTATTTAAACTATTGGAAATAATAGAAGAAAAAATATTCCTGCTGAAATCTTCGACCCTAATGCAATCGTGTTTAGTCGAGATCAGCTGGCGTGAGGACTCGAGGATGCGCTGTAATGCCACTATTTTTTTCAAGGTGGAATTTTGTGGCCCTCTTAGTTGCGTACAACTTGCCCTATCCTAAATATCTACTTATTTAAAACAAACAACTTTAAGCCGGGCGCCAGTCCTTTCTTGGGACAGTTTCTCAAAAAACGCTCTACACGTCAAAAAGCACGATAACAAAATATATTTACAAAAGCACCAAATAACTAAAAGGTGACCCTTCACAGGTCAGTAATATGTAATTCTTAATTTCAAACCCCACAATTCCTAATTTTCCCAAAATTTCTAAAAAGATAAACGAACCATAAAACAAACAAAAATATATAAGTGAAATAATAATATCCGACAGCAACTATAGCTTGAACTAAATGGTTAGCTCATCTCTCTGTAATATAATTTTACAAACATACATTCATTAAGTGTGATAACATCGAAATATTCTGAATATAAAACAAAATCATTTTCAGGCTTCAATTATTGATAGCGAAATGGGGAAGTGATCTCTCTAATACAATTTAACATGGGAACATTAAAATACTGACAAAACATTTCTGGGATAATATTCAGTTGCAAGAGAGAAAAAGGCACATGATTCTAGACTCAGCACTCCGGAAAAAAAAAATTTATCTACTCATAAGTTGAACATACCAAATATAACCATAAAAGTATGATTTGGCCAAGGAGTAACTTATTTTAACAAAAATCGATTTTGTAAATACTTTAAGGCTTAGTTTCTTGGCTAAAAATTTTTGAATCATCGTACGCTAACGCGATGAACAGTGCTTGCTGAGAGTATAATAAGTGTCCTGCGCAGAAAACTAATTTTTATTTGGTCAAGAGCGAGATCGTCAAGTAGGCTCGCTTCCCATTGGTCTGCCCTATTGCCTCTTCTTCTCTTCGTTGTATCTCATTTGCCGCGTTAAATCAAAACATCGACCAAAATTCTTTCCGTATTGTAGAAAAGCGGAAAAAGCGGTCCTGGAAAGTCGAGGCAAACTGGTGGCCGAATGCACTCCTATGCGAGAATTGGAGAACGGAAATCCATGCTTCGTACAGCAGATGTTGTTTTGGACTCCATGACTCCCGAAAAAGAGATAATAGATACGGCATCAACAGCCAGAAATAAAATAAAATATAAGAGGTGGCGAAATTACCTAATTTTCTAATTAGAAGAGCTGGTAATCGCCTTGGTCCGTTTTCACCAGAGACATGTCGTGGATCTTAAACGGCCAAAGAGTGAGTCGATAAGATAATCCAGGAGTGAAACCAGAAGAAAAATACTTTAAAGGTCACAGGACAGAAGAAGCCTCGCCAAGATGGAGGTGACGACAGACCCTAGTCGATGACGCAATGTGAGGTGCTGGAGACCTTCAAGTTTCACCCCTTAAGACCGCGAAATTTACAAGCTCTCATAGCGATTTTCTTTAGCGACAAAACAAAATAAAAAAACAAAAAAAAAAAGGAAAATAGACGAATAATTCTTAACTAAATAAATAACAATAAGGAGTGCCGAATGTACTCTGGGTGCAAACCAAGCGTATATGACTAGATTTTCAGCTAACTTTATTTTTGTGATGTTCGAGAAATCCGCAACATCACAGCGGATAAGAACGTAAGAGATTGATAATTCTGCATTCTTTCAGGTTATTAATGTATCAAATACATCATGCCGTCTTTCGAGTTAATTTCCATAAAGAAGATGCACAATGATTAAAGCGATCCCAAATATCAGGGTAAGAAACTGTAGTTTGGTATATGGCGATACGTCATTCCAGGTCAGTCTCGACTTCAAGACTTGGAAAAAATGTGGTGCAAGGAAAACCGGTGGCTGCGAGCCAATCCAGACGAACTAACCAGAGAGATTGTGCCTTAAGCTGCTTGGCATGAGGACTCGAGTAGCGAAGTCCGCGGGATTCTCTATCACAGGTATGTGAAGCCAATAAGCATCTGGAAGGAATATTTGAATATACAATAGACGATTAGCCACAAATGTATCTAAACTGCAAGGACGATATCTTAAACATGCATCTTCGTGGGAGATAGCTCTCAGGGCATAGAGGTTAAGACGGGCCAGAATCTGGAACCCACAGAACTCCACTAAAGACCACTGAAATGGCTCAGACAACGAGGAATCCTAATAGTATATAGACACCGAAGATTCTGAAGTAGGCGAATTTATCATTGGAAGATTTCTTCTGGAAGTAAATCGTCTCATCCAATTCTTCTAAGCCATTGATTCTGCATAAGAATCTTAGAGTCTATGATGACTAGTGATATTAATGCAAGAGGGTCAATTATTTCGATATGTCGGATAAGACTCTTCTTTTAGTACTAGGAGCTGTAGAGGTAGCTACGTTGTAGGGAAAAACCTTTCATCTTCTACTGGCTGTCACTGCAAAATAAAAAATTATTTCTTCTTACGTTAATGAAGTCAAAATTCTTTGCTTCGTATGCATACTACTTTTCATTAAAGATTACTTGTTGCACTGAATTATTTCAAATAGTTATTGGAACTATCCGCTTTTTTTCGAGTCTAACAAAAAATCCGTATTGAAATATATAGCTGACGTTATTCGCTATTTTCATCTACTGCAATTATCACAATTAAAATTTTGATGAACGAGAGCATATTATAAAATTATTTCTGACAATTTTACTTTGAAAAATGTCACTTACCTAACTACTGCAAATCAGAATCCCGCTTTGTCGCTGTGGGGAAAGGGGGTTACTAGATTCCGAATCGGAAATCTGATGTCTGGACAGATAAGCCAGTTATACAATGGCGTTTTTATTTTTGAAACGAACCTACCTAATAAATTTTGCGGCGTAGACCTACACGTTTCTAGTTATCCCACATAAATTGTTTATTTACTCACTATTTCAAATAGTAAGGCTGAGAATCTTATGCAGTCCTTATTGCAATGCAATAATGGGATCGAAGTTACTGGAAAAAGTCAGAGAATTATTGGAGATGCTTGTTCCAGCGACAGTTCTTTTCACAATTTTAGTAAACAAGCAAACTTCAAGTAAACACAGCAGGACAGTGAAAATATAGGTGCTTTATTATGGACATAATCTTCAAATAAATAAATATTAAAATATTATGCAAATGTGGTTTTATATGGAAATAATACTTACTAGTATTCACCTACAATATTTTTATATTACACAAGGAAAATCGCAGTATAACCTCTGTAAAGTACAGCGGAGTTGAGCATACTTAAGTATACGGATTCACCAAGACTTGAAATTTTTTGCTGCCAACGCTATATACTACAGTAACATTTAAAATTAAATTAACATTCAAATTAAAATCTGCATTCACATTCACAGTTTTATGTTATAATTGCGACGATTCAAAGTCTTGATCGTTGACAATCAAGTTGAAATTCTAGATGCTTTCAACAAAATATTTTGGTTTATTTTATGAAATCTTTTGTTCGATTCTAGTCAACTATCTCTAAGCTTATTGATTAGATCAAACAAACGTTTTTTTCTAATCAATACAAGTTCTTCTAAATTCCAGAACTGTGATTCGTGAACGAAAACGACTATAATCAACCGAAAAATATTTCGTAGAAGCAACCAGAACTAATGTAACATGCTGAAACGGTTCAGTATAATTTCATTAGCCATATTTAAAAATATATTAAGAGCGGGCGGAAAATAAAATAAATACGTTACTGAATGACTGGCAAATTCTGGGGCAAAAGAGTTATATAGATCACACGTACCTCTATGCGAAATAGATGCGGTTACGTGCGCAGCCACTTACAAAAGTGGGGATATGAGAGTCCGCGACAACGCGACCGCTATCGTTACCGGGGAGCAACTAGATGCAAAGTCAAAGTCAAGCACCGAAAACGAGAATACGTTTGGCTGTTGACTCCCTCCGGATTGACTTCGATTAAGCTGGAATTTTGTTCGTTTGATCCAACGGCACAAACCAATTCTTTTAGGTAATTCACGTAAGATAAAAAAAGCTGGGGCACGGCGATATTAACATTTTAAAATTTAACAAGTGAAACATGAACTTTCATGGACTTCTTTGACTTTGACTTGTCATGGTTTTTAAGTCACTTGCTCGTGGTTGGTGAGTTACTCAATCATCCCTGAGCAACTCATCGTAAAATGGGAACCTAAGGATGCCAACCAATTGATTAATTGATTAAAAATCAGATGACATTTAGGAGTATTTGAAGTGATATTTTATTGTTGATCATTGAGGTGAAACTTTTGCTTAAACCAATCTTTCATCTTGTTTTCGAATAAGCAACCCGTTTCCACTCGGGAACCTATTAAAAAAGATTGTGAGCCAAAAGTATCCAAGTAAAATCAATAATCAAAAACGAAGACCTTTTGATTTATAGATTCGTTAAATCTTAGGAACTTGTAAAAATAATTCCCAGCATGGATTCAGGAATTTGGTTATCAATGATTAAAAGTCTATGAGTGGTAGAAATATTTTTACAGTCAATTGTTAGAGATAATTGGTGAACACAAAATCTCCTAAATAAAACTTAAACTTGTTAGGGAATATAAATGAAAATTCCGGACAGCAAACATCGCACATAAGTTTGCCCGTAATGGCGATTAATTTGTTTTGAAATTCCTCAAAAATTAGAACCTCAGCCTTTCTTAAGAATCCTCGCCCGCTCAAAAAGAATATACTTATATTTATGAACGCCAAATTAATTTGAAAAACGAATAGTCAAAATTGAAATTTGGTTCCCGCTTCTAGGTACCTACTATCCTCATAAAGTAGAATTTAAGTTTTAAGTTCTGAAAAATTTTAAGATAAAAGAACCGGATAAATCAAGATGTTAATTGTAGAAGCAAGGAGACACAGGATTCGTGAATAATTATATTTCTAAGGAATTTTTAATTAACAATTATTTTTAAATCCAGGGACTTAAATTCGGCTGACAAAGTATCTTTTCTTTTAACTGTCAATAATAAGTCATTACGTTTTAGATTTATCGTCCTTCCAGGATTGGTTCTAACGTGTATACTCGAAACCAATTTCCTGACTGGGACATATTAAGGTGTCGAGTGATCCGAATTCTCTTGGATCAATTCCAAGATAGCAAAAATATCGATTCAATTCAATGCTGGGTAATAATTGAATAGAAAAGTAAAGAAAAACCCATGTATTCAGGCGCCAACTCAATTAATTAATAAGTTACGTTAGGTGAAGAAGAAAATATAACAACATGGTCGCTAGTTTTTTTCAGAATGCTTTCCGCTATGCCCATTTATATGATATTCCCCATGATGATATAAAAAAAGCGTGAATTCACGATTATATGCTTCAGTGTATTTTTTCTTGATTGCTCTAATGCTGTTTTGATAGTTGGTTTGATCATCCTCCAGAAGCTCTAACTGCTCTTCTTCGACAATGTCTACTTGATCGTTTGCCTGTCTGCATGCTCTCAAGTGGGCTTCTTTGTATACTGGATTGTTCGATGTCACTTTGTGTGTAGCAGCAACTTCATCGCGCGCAGCAACAAGTGGATAATCACGGCCTGCACCCAGTTTCCGAGCTAAATCTCGGGGCAAAGTAACCCACTTGTCTTCATTAATGTCAAATACGATAAATACATTTTTTAAATCAGGAAACAAACCGCATGGATTTTGAATTAGACTTTCGTACCAACGGAATCCAAATACGATGTGATCCCTTTTAAATAAATCTAGCCATTTGTAGGGGAGGATATGTCTATTACCAAAAGTTTCGAAATTGCGGAAGCGATCTTCAATCCTCCATTCCTCGACCGGAGGCAAAACGCCCGTGTATCCTGGAAATAAGTCCTCCAAACTCTTTGATTCTGAGCTTATTGATTCTGTAAGAAGAAACAACAATTAATAAATTATTATGTGATAGATATAATATAAATTATATCAATTAAGTAGATAAAAGCCAAGAAGAAAAAAATTGTTAAAAAAAATCAAAAAGATAATGCTTTTTGATCGGAAATTTTTAATCTTAATTTTCCTCGATAATGCAAGAGTTATTTTTTCTTCATTTTTTTATACAGGTACTATTATGGCGAATATATATCATGAGAGTTTATCTTGTGCCCGCGCCTTCGAGAGGAAAATTGTTTATTTTTTATTACTGAAAAATTATTATTCACATTTTATGCAAAAGCTTAACAATGTACGAAAAAGTCAAACAAGCAAAGTTCTTTCTCTAAAAATATTGGGAGAAAAGTCTTTTAGCACTTTTTTTATCACTTTTCGTTAAGGCTTTGGTTACTTTATGTCCAGTTAATTTTTCTTCCTCCGATATTTTAGTTGTGATTAAAGTCGAATAATGTCATTTTAGTTTCAAACAAATTAATACTGAGAGTGATAATTTTAAACATTTTCTTCTTCAATGTTTACAAATTTTAATTGCGGCATATACATTTTAATACAATTTACGTTTTATTTTTTAATATGCTGAATAGAGAAAATTAGTTTAGAAATCAATCTTGTATTTCACACATAATTTTCGTCTAATCGGAGATTACTTAATTTTATTATTATTATTATTACTTAAGAAGTTAAGAAATTAATGTAACCGCACAAAATTAATATTCGCGGCAAACATTGTTTCTTTGAAGAGCAAAAAATGTCTTGATTTCAATAAAATGCATACTAATTTAATATATACCACATATTAATATAGCTACGCGCAGTTAAAAGAATTAGCTGTCTTGCTACAAAAACTCATACCCGAAAACATCATTGAAGCAGAAGATCAAGTTTGGTAACGCTGCTATTATCGCTTCGCGTATATGTTCTTTGTTCATTTAAATATAGCAATTTCAAGTGACTTTAAATATTATCCAGAGATTTCTGAAGATAATATACCTGAACCTGAACAAAACGAGATTTTTCAAAATAAAAATTAAATGTGTGGCTCGTACATAAGCCACGAGCCGCTGATTCATTTCCCGAAGTAATAACGGAAACACTCTCATAAGTATTACATGTCTCATTATCTTCAAATATTGAAAACTGTCAATGTGAACAGTGAGAGGCAAAATTATGACTAGCTCTTCAAAATTGTAAATCCTGGTTAGAGAAGATTCAATTATTAACAGTAGTTCTCGATAAATATTCTAAGAATTACATTTTGCAATTTGCATTCAAAAATCTATCATTTTTTATTTTCAAGATTTAGGAATTTACAACTGCGACAATTTATGATTAGATAATTCAGAATTCAGTTGTACAATTTTTGAACTTGACTTTTATTTTCCAAAATCATAAGGAATTAAAAATAATATAATCGATGGAAAATTTTTTAAAATTATTTCTTATAAAACAAACATTCTAGGATTGTGAATATTCACTGATTTTTGCGTAGGGGATATCAAAACTGGTTTTTAAACAGATTTTTTGAAATCATGTGAAATAAAAATATTGATTCAATACAATTTTTAATGACTTTTTACCTTAAAAAATTCATTTTTAAACCAAATTGAATAAAGTTTCAATATTTCATGAACTCCCGACTAATGTCAGACAAATTTTAAGCCAATTTTTCACAAACAATGATTTCTGTAAAATTCCTTATTTTGGTTAAAAACGTACCTTCTTGGTAAAAAATCTCATCTATCTATAGAAAAATTTAATTTGAAATGATAAATCAGACATTATATAATCTTATATTTACCAATAGAATGGAACAAAAAGGCAAAAGTGAGCAATAGAGAACTCGTGGCGATCCGCATTTTTATTATTGAGGATCAAAATATATAACACTAAATGAGAGTAAATGATACTCATTTACAGCACAATTAAATATTGCAGAGGATTATTCCTTATGGATATTCTTGTACTCTTAATGATCTACGTGGCTAATTCTGATTTTACAACAAAACTTAAAATTATCAATATGATTTTATTTTCCACGTAGCTAATTTTGATTCGCTAATTCTCTCTTTTTGCACCTCCTTCCTTGACTACCCTCCCCCCATTCCCACAATACCGCCGGTAGACGTAGACTTCAATTTCTAAATTTAAACCTGGAAATCAACACTGAATATCTGCTGGTCGTAGTAAATATTACGTCATTTAAGAAATTATGTTTAAACATTGATTAAAAAAAGAATATATCTTTAATCCTAGAACTTTATTCTTCCAAGTTTTAAGTTATTTCACACATATTTGTTTTATGGATACATATGATGACGATTTTCTACATTTTTCTAATAACTTATAATTATTATTAGTTAAAAAATTGTGCCTTATTTTCTTTAATTGTATCGCGAGCATAGCGACAAGACAGAAAAGAAAAAATGACGGCAAACCAAGCAGATGTGTTTTCAACAAATAAGATTAATTTTCTGCCAGAAGACTGATTAGCATTATTATCCCCTGGAACCACTTTCACATTACTTCAGTGGCTTACCGTTTCTTGATCTGTTATGGCTACTGCTGGATTGGACTAAACCTTCTTCAGACAAGTCCAGCCATGATGAACGCATCGTCCACAGTAGTAGCACAACCATGTTGCGCAGTGGTCTCGTCGGCCCTCGACATCATGACTGGACCTCGTTGCTTACATCTGACATCCTGGTTGGGTGTGCATCCTTAGCTTCGGCGTCCCAGAGGCTTTTTCAACGATGCTGCCTCTCGAAACGCGAAGCACCTCACCGTCCCCGATAGGTAGTCTGTCCGGGGCCTCTCCTCTTTTGCCGCGCAGAGGTATTATTGCGGCGAACTTTAACACGCCGCAGCCCTATAGCCGTCCTTATCAAATCCAACAGGACTTCGTTTGGTCAGGGCCATCGCAACTGGCTTGACGAAAGCCCTCAGTATGCCTCTTAAGGGTCTTTTCGGGCGACTTCTTACGTCGGCTTCAACCTATTCAGCGTAGGTATTTGAATCGAGGTCCAAGACCTCGACCTCGATGTAGGGTTCGAGCTCTCGTACGCGACCCCCTTGTCAACCGCCTTCTTGTTTGCAGCCGACAGCTCGGCTCTCCCTTTCATGAAAGGTCCGAGTGACGCTAATATCGTTAAGCTTCACTTTCTGCTTGACATCTTTAAGGACTTCAATTATTCGTTGGTTTGGAGCTAATTGCCTCAATGGGACTCAGGGGGGGGGCTTCCTTTCTCTTTTTCCATGATAAGGAGCGGTAGTTTCCACGGATTTTTCAGTCTGACTCCCGCTGCAACCCTCCTTAGCGTTATCCTTTTCGCCTTTTCTATTTCCTTCCTCATTTTCAAGAACATTTTGCTCTTCGCATCGAAAGAATCCTTATTTTTTCTTAAAACTTCCGTCAGCTTATTAATGGGACCCTACTGTGTCATTAAATTTCTTATGTACTCTCTTGAGGTCTTCTATGGTTTCAGAGTACTCTAAATCATCAATAGTGTTTTTCATTTCACTTTTGGTTCTTTTTAGGCTCTTCTGCAATTTATTTTTTTGATCTTTGTTCTTCTTTTTATCAATGACTTCCTTTGCGGAAGTTTCATTTCATGACAGATGAATTCTCGTTCAGCAGTCACGAGTATCCGCTCAAGAAATAACTGCTAACTTGCTTCCAGTGAAGTTGACGAGTTCGGCGCTCTGACAGCTGTGCAAGCGTCGCCGGCACTGCGCATGTGCGTTCCGCCAAAAAGTAAACTACCACGTATATTATTAAAGTTATTAAAACGAAATTAGTGCGACTTTTTAACTGGAGCAAGAGACCATAAGTTGTACGCATCCGCGCTACTTGAAAACGCTTGCCGCTTGTTCCTGACCACTGTCAGACTAGAAAAAAATGGGAAGTTGTAGAAGGTTTAAAGGAGGACACCTATTATACAGTTAAGAATATAGGAGAACTAAAGGAGGACTAAATTCGGAATGCTTAGGCTTTTAGAAAATCAAAGTAGGATATGCATGCTGAAATAGGCTCAAAGAAGGTTTCTCTGAAATTAGAGGGTTTAATATAGGGTTAAAATTTCGACTCGTGCAGGAAAAATTTGACAACGCTTATTTTATAAGGTGGATATCGTATGGAATGACAGTTATTAAACGAATAGATTAAGTTGCTTTTCAAATATGAATTTATAATTTTAATTAATAGACAATTCATTTTGCCTTTTATTTAATGCTAAAATATTCCTAAAGCTAGCAAAAATTACAAAAAAAATTCTAAGCTTATGTCTGTGTCAGCCTTAAACAAAATTATTTTCATTCAAGAGATAGAACTGCATTTTGCTTCAGGTGAGAAGATAAGTTTATGATTTTCATATATTTTTAAATAATTCGAATTTTTTCTGATTGTCTTAAAAAGTCATAAAAATGAAAAAATTGTATTCAAATCTGAAGATTCCGAATTTAGAAACTGTTAATGAAAATAAACTTAAATTTAAATATTTAAAGAAAATAAATTTAAATTCAGCTTTTTCCCATCTAAGTATTTCACGAATCCTGTAATAAAGCCGGCTGTCTACTCTTTATCCTCCTTTTTATTCTTTCCTCTGTTTCTTATCTTTCAATATTAAACATTCGTTTCTCACTTCCATAACCATTCTTTCCATTTCTCTCTTCTTTTTATTCTTCCTCTTTGCATTTTAAACTTCCCATTTGTAACCTATTGTACCCTTGCCCTTACTCTTTCCCATCCCTTTTCATCTAGCCACGTCTCCATCATTATTACTACATGACACTGTGTCGTAATTCTCATAAACTCCCTATCCTTTCTTTCCAATCCTGCTATATTCCAGCAAGCTATCCTCCAATCTTCCATGCATTTTTTCTCGTCTCTTTTTGTTTTATATTATTGATTATTTTCCTATCCGCATCGTCTATTTAAAGCAATTTACAAACAAGCTCAAGGAGCTCAAAACGGGTGGCAAACCCAAGATGGGGGGGAAACGGTTGTTGGATGAACCCGGGCGACGAAACCAAGGTTTCGGACCAGCTGATGGCTGTTCTTCTCGTAGATGAGGCAGGTGGGTTATCCTGCTGGATGCAGTGGCCTCGCTGTGGTATCGAGTGTACGAACACGGGGTTGTGGAATGATAATTGGGTACCGAAAAGGTTCGCGTGCAGAGAGCACAAGGCTGGCTGCTCAATGCCCAGGTTTTGGCTATCAGGACTAGGAAGTGGTGCTCTTCCCACACCTAACCCTGGGTTCACTGGAACGTGTGATTGTGTGTTGATTATAAGTTTGTTTTAGTTTAATCATAGATGCAAGAAAGGAAGCATAGCGGAGTAAACTAAACAACAGGTATCCTGCAATGCACAAATACTTTTAGCAATTAAACGAATAAAAATGCTCTGCTGACTTTATTACGAAACAATACGAATAACTGATACAAAATGATAAAACACAATCTAAACGTAAGAAAAAATAAAGGAGGTAAATTTTTAGCTGAAAAATTTTAGATAAAAATAAAGTAGCATGTTACAGAATTGCAACTATAACTAATTGCAACTATAACTTTCAGATTCAATAATTAAAAAATTAGTCAAAGCAGCCATCAAATGCTTACAATAAAGGGTTTGGCAGCTTATTATGAACATGATTTCATTCTGAACAGAATCTTATTTTTTTTAAATCCATTAGGTAAGAAAAAACCTAGTCAGTCGTTGAATGATCACCGTCGCGAACTTTTCCTCCCCTACTCCGTTTATTTTTCCCTCTGCTTCTTCCCCAAAAGTTACTTTCCCTCTTCCTTTATATTCCCTCTACACAACTTCACCATACTTTTCTTCCGTCACGTCCCTACCCTGCCATCACTTACTTATCTAAACCTAAGAGCATTTATTTGTAACACAGCTTCTAACTCATTTACGAAATCCTGCACGAGGAAAACGCGTAACTAATTTTAAAGGGGATACCACTTTTAATTACAAATATGGAAACGAACAAATAATTTAGCACAAAGATCAAACTAAAAACTGACATCTACTTTTTGAGTTTTAGGAGTGCACGGCACGCTTTACCATTTGTTAATTTGGTAGGAAGAAGGTATAAATTTTAGGTAAAGTGACACGATATAATACACGAGAATATCTTTTTTATACAAACAGAATTTTCGGAGTGAAAGAGTGTGTGAGGTTTAGGACAACTGTTGCTGAAAAAAGATTTATTTTCGGAAAAATTAAAACCAGGATTGTATGGTTGAAAATTATTTGTATTGTTTTAAAATTCATCAACTTCTCTTCCTGTCAGTTTTTCTAGGTTCCCTGTTATTTTCTCACATGACTTTTAACAATAATTATTATTATGTATTAAGAAAGGCAGAAAATCGTTTTAAGACGAATCCGTCGATAAAATATGTGAAACAATTAAAACCATAAAAAAGGTTAACTTCAAACAACAATGATCTGTTTCTCTGGAATGGCTGTTTAAACTAAAGACACAATATGTTGACATCATTTTTACATGTCGCAATTAGTACTACGACATGCAGGCACCAGAAAATCAACATTATTATTATTTTCTTTTATCTTCCGCAATTTTCAATTAAAATACAAAATTATGTGCAAACAAACCTCTCGTTAATTATTATTTTTGATTGTTACTTAAATCAAAATGCTTCATCACATTATTTCTTCATACAAATATGTACAATAATTAAAACCTTTGAAAAGATAAAGTTGACTTATACAAATATGTTTGACTGAATTCTTTTTCCGGAATATAAGTGTACGATGATATAATTTTTCTCGCTGTTTAAGTTTAGAAGGTTCGAGTGGCTGCTCGCAAAAAGCCATTCATACATCACGTGTACATCTTTTCGCAGGGGGAGGGGGCAGGAAAGGAAAAAGAGAGAACCAGCCAATCAGAATTAGCTACGCGGCATATCGAGAGCCGACTATCACACGCATGAACAAATCTTCTAGTAAATAGGATTTATCTCTTAATCAGTATCATTTACAGTCATCTGCTGTTACAAACTGTCATCAGCTATATTAGAAAATGTGGATCGCCGATAGTACTCTATTGCTTGAATTTGCTTCTTTGCTAAATTGTTTTGGTAAATATCTGATAAAACAATATTATATTTATAATTACAATTAAATTTTCTTTTCGGATCACTCAAGAAATTTACAGTAATTTTATGTTAAAGAATGGATGTTAGGCTTCAAAGATTTGGAAGTATGTCAAACAAATATCTGGAAAAGTTTAATCATTAATCACTACGGAATTCAAAATTTAATTATGCTGATGCGAAATCCTTTAAATTTATCAGAATTATTTGTTAAATCTTTGAGAAATATTTAAAATATTTTGAAATATTTTTTAATATTTGTAAAAATAATTAAGCTCGTTGAAAATCTTTGGGAAAATAATTAAAGTCTTCATGACATTTAGATATATCTGAAATCTTTGCGACATTTTTTTAATGTTTGGGATTTATGATCCCAGAATTCCTTTTTTATAAGAAATAATTGTAAATGTTTGTCGAATTTACTGTGATAATAATATTATTACTTAAAACTTGCATTATTTTTAATTAAAAATTGTCCAAAATTAAGCCTGTTTAACCTTACAACTTCACAATTAGAAGTAATACAATTTTTAAGACTCCGCAGTTTGAAAAAGAAAATAATTAAAAAAATGCAAATATAGAAATTTTTAATTCTACATGATTTTTGAAAATTAGAAGATAATTGTTCAGTTTATGAATCTTCCACAAGGAAAAAATTTAGACAGTAATACGTTCAAAATACAAAATTAAAAATTGCACAAATGAAAACTGAATAAATTATAAATTGTAAATTGTTAGCATTGAAACCAGTTAAATCTTGAAGATGTATCCATAAAAATTATAAAATTTGTCGGAGATAAAATAGCAAAAGTGAAATTCGTCAGTCAAGATCTTCTTTACTGATAGAAGATCCAAAGTCAAGAGTTTTCAATTTTAAACCTTCAAATTGATGAAATTTTAATTTTTAGTCATAAGAATTGCTATGAATAGGAATGCAAAATTTTAAATGTCAATTTTTGTACGAAATTCTCATATTGTTTAATGTGTGCATCATCCCGACTTGATCGTTGTAATGGATATTATATCTATTACATAAACATTTACTCGTCGCTCTTTCTCCTTGCAGAATTAATAAGTTCAGAACCCAGGACTTTAAAGGACTTATTTCCTAGATACCACGGTGGAATGCCTCCGGTCAGAAAGTTTCAGCTTTATGGTGAGTTACGCAATTTCAGAAGGTTTGGTGATATACCTGTGACAGACTTCAAATGGATAAATCTCTTCAAAAGGGGCCATCTCATATTCGGATGGAACAGGCAAGGTTATATGATTGAAGAGCTATGCCATTTATTTTCTAATTTGGACAATGTATTTATCGTATTTGACATGAATCAATCAAAGTGGCTTACTTTGCCCCATGACTTATCTCAGAAATTCGGCATCAACCGTAATTTCGAACTTGTCATTGCGCGCGAAGAAGTTGCTGCTACACACAAACTGATATCGAAGGATCCAGAATATAAGGAAGCTCATATTAGAGCATGCAAACAGGCAAACGATCGAGTAGACATTGTAGAAGAACAGGAATTAGAGCGTCTGGACAAGCATCGAACAAACCTTTCTAACATCATTACCAAAGTCAAGGAAGAATACAGTCAAGAATATACACGTGCATTTATGCTTAATTTATATCGGCATGGCGAATATAATATAAACGGGCATAAAGAAAGACATACTTAAAGAAACTTCAATGCACAAGAAACGTTACAGAGTTTGCCTCAACATACAGAAATAATTTATAAAGTCTAGAAAAAAATATATTTAGGCGTTTCATGTAGTATTAGTTACTTGAAAAAACACCAGTTATTAGGTGATCCACATGGCTCCAGATTTGTCGAAGAAAGGTTCCTATCTCATTAGATTTTGTTGCCAGGTCGAAAAAGATTTCTCCGCCTGGTGTTGCAGTGTTAGGATTGCATAAGTGATGGCCACATCGCTGAATTATTTCTGCAATAACATCCGTTTATTTCTCAATGAAAATTTTCATGCAAATGTTAATTTAAATATTAATGTATTTGTAAGTGTAACTGTACTACTCAGCGTTGGCACGCTGATAATTATACTTTTTGGTGGATTCGTATATTGTATATTGTGGTTGGATGCTATTACATATATTTTTTAAGTGGGAAAGGTGTACGAGTGATGCAGAAAATTTGGAAATGTAATGTGAATATTATTTTTAAATTAAATTAATTTACTACAATAATCGAGTATTAATACTTTTATTGAATTTTGCCATAATAAAGCCGCAATATTTCCACTTATTTACACGGTAAAAAGGGGATAGTTACAGTCACTTTCATGCATTGTTAACTTGATGTTTACTGGTTCGCAATTTACAATAAACAATTGCTGTATGTTTTGATACTGTATAAAATAGTTTTCTCAAAATATACAAAACCGTAAGTCAGAATTAGTGCCGAAATTTTAAGAAGAATAATTACCAGAACAAGCAGCTCCAATAACTTTTTTGACATTTGTGAATAAGTACATTGGCATAACCAGTAACATGTACGCCCCATCCGCAAAATTTTTCAGGAGGTTTGATTAAAATTAATAAGCAGGCCGATTTACAACTCGCTTATCAGTTCATACAACAGATTTCCTATTCTTCATCTAAAAGCCCCAGACGCCCAGCGAGAAATTGGGTTTCGAATTTACTACTTTCATAATGTCTTCTTTTGATTCTTACTTTTAGTTATGATAATTGTTATAGAAAATATAAAATAACGTCTACAATATATTTCAATACTGATTTTTTGTCTTGTACCAAATTTTAGAAAAAATCACATAAAAATACCTTTTTTTACAACATTCATAACATAAAAGTTTCTGCTAATGATATTTTTAATCTCCTCAAGCAGTAGAAATGGTTAAGATCGCACTTGATTAGGCCACCCATTTTCAAATATTGTAGGAATGAAAATATATACATTTTTATTAGAATAATGCATTATTGTTTAAATATAATTTTTAGATACAATAATATTTTGTACTCCATTATCATCTTGATTAAAGTCTTTAAAGAATCCTGCAACAACTTTTTTTTAATCTTATGAAAAAACGTTTCAAAATAAAATGGTAATAAAAAAAATGATGTAAACAAATGTTATGAGTAAAGAAAAAAACCAAACTGAATCGTCGAAATATCCCCATCGCAAACCCTCACTTTGCTCACTTCACTTTCCACACTTCCCTACCTTATCAAGCTTACAGAATGTATTTTTTACAAAAAAAAACTTTGCGAAAAAGATTTTAATAACGATTTCGAAATCCTATTCGAGAATTTGGGCCTAATTTCGAAACTGAGTACAAAAAAATGATTTATAAGACAGACAATAACAGATTTTTACACGCAAATGACTAAGCTGATCTGCTGCAACTAGAGTTATTTTATATAAATTCAACTAAAAGCATACAAACAATATTCGATTTTAAGATTCCAAGAGAAGTCAATTGATAACCGGGAAAATTTCAAAGTTATCTTTTAGCTATCTTAGGATTTTACAAAAGGTCTCGAAATATTAAAATATTTTTAAACAATATTTAGATCTATTAGAAGCTTTTGAATTTTTATTATTATTACAACATTAAGCCGTTTCCCTTTCATGGTAGGCGTGACTCTCTCGAAGAGGAAGGGAGTAGTGTGCGAAAGGGAAATTGAAATAAGATCCAAATCTAAAGTTATTCAAATAATTTGAAATTATTCGAAAAATATTCATCTAAACCAAGAATGCTAAATGCAAATAGATAAATTTGATTAGTGCTATCGTGGAATCGACAGAGATAGCCAATAGGCTTTATGTTAGGGCTTTTAATAATTCTGTCCCGTCAGACACACTTATAGATAATGGATCTTCTCGCACATTATTAAGAACGTCAGCTTGGGACTTGACAGCCAGCACTTTCGGGAGGCAGCTTGATTGCAACAAGAAATGTCGTATAATTATAGGCAATGGTAGTTTACCAATAACGATGGATCAGGTTAGGCAGACGTGTGAAGTTAGAATTGCAAACAACCTAGACACAGAATTGATTTCAGGTCTGGATGGTAAGGGAAAATTTGTGATGCCTTTCTTCTCACGGTCTGTTAAAGCAATGGTTGGTAGAAGAGGAAAGTGTAGTGGTATAGAAGCTCTACATGAAGGGAAGAAGGAAATTTTAAAGCCATTTCTGGAAAAAAAAAGTTTTCTCCAAAATCGCAGGGCCCATTAGCCGCGACCCACCTCATTACTCACACCATAGACGTACAGGCATAGCATTACAGATAATACATTACATTACATTACGGACGTACGGGCCATAGCCTAATTAAGGAAAGGTATCGGATAGTGTCCCCGAAAGTACAGGCGAGTATGTACGAGGAAGCTGACCGGTTGTTAGCAGAAGGGATAATTGTAGATTCGTACAGCGAATGGTCAGCACTTATCGTTATGACCCGTACACCAGAGGGGAAATACCGTTTATGTTTGGATTTCAGGATACTAAACGCGATTTTTAAATCCAGCTAGAGAAAGACAGACAACAACGCTAGTTTGGGGAATCCGAAAGGTCCGTAAATACCGAGAGGGTTTCCATTTCGTGGTCACTACACACGATAGCAGGCTTCGTCCCGGATGCGCTCTCTAGAATGAGCAAAGAGGATGAGGTAACGCTAGCTAGCATAGACATTACGGAGGATTCGTGGTATTTGCGACACAAGGAAATGAGACTTAACGTGATCGAGGAAGCCCACAAAGAGCCCCAATCGGGACATTTAGGACATAAAAAGACCTTCTCTTGAGTAGCTCTTCGTTATTATTGGTCGGGATGTTCTGCGATATCGTGGTCTATGTCACGGCCGGCAGATACGATGGACCAGCGCGTCGTGAAGCAGCCATGGACGGTGGTCGCGGGTGATGTCATGGGGCCCTTTCGGAATAGCAAGGCAGGTTACCAATATGTACTGCTATTCCAGGACTTATTTATTAAATGAGTCGAGCGTCTCGATATTCGCGCGGCAAACGGTGCCATGGTAAGGAGAGCTTTCGACGATCTAATAGTGTTTCGTTGGGGATTTTCTGAAGTGATTCAGACGAATAATGGCACAAAGTTCATCAATCAAATTTTAGGGCAAATGTGTAGGCAGATTGGGATCATTTACACTATGGACCCTGTACACCACGCTCAAGCAAATTCTACCGAACGCGTAAACCGCGTCCTTAAGACTATGATCGTTTCCTTTTTGCGGGAAAACCATTGAGATTGGGATCTGTACCTACCCGAGTTTAGGGTTGCTTACAATATTGCTGTACATGACACTCTCAAAGTTTCCCCCGCATTCCTTAATTTCGGTCCTAAACCCTAACCCTACTGATCTTTGCGAAGAGAATCAGAATCAAACACACAACATGCGGAGCTCCATCCCGATAAATAAGCTAATAGGGTCGCTAAGTTAGACCACTTACGGCATTGGCTTTGTTGAAATCTCGATAGGGCTCACGAGGCTCAAGCCAAGTACTGTAACGCAAAGAAACGTAATAGAAACTTCAAGGTGGGCGATTTATTTCTTATTCCTTAACGACAGCTATCTAAAAAGGCCAACCACGCGGCGGGCAAATTGTTTCCGAAAGGTCAGGGCCCACTCTCATAGATGCAAGGAGTGGGTTTATCGGTAAAGAACACATAAAGAACCTGAAGACCTTCGTTGCGTCCGGGGACGAATTATGATTTGAAGTACAGAATCCTAACTTCTTTCCTTTACTTCCCAATAACACAACCCCCCAAGTGGACTACCTCTGAGATTAAATTTTGTAGTGGAAGGCCAAAATTATTGAGCCTAATTTTAAACCGAAAGACGAGAATGTGAACATCCTTTAGCTCCTGTCTAAGGTTGGGAGGTACAGGGTAAAATTTTACCTGTCACTTCAAATCGAGAGGTGACATAACCTCCCTCACGTTCCCGGAAGAATCCGCTTCCTTCGCTTCACTTGAGATTCCGGAACGAGAGTCACACTACATAGAGGCACTTTTGGTAGCTTTGCGAACTGATGTATTTATATTTTTGTTTCCTATGTTTCCTTTTTATATATATTAATCTTAGAACTCCGATAACGTTGAGCGAGAGCAGCTGTCAGTGCACCTTGACGACCAACAACCAGCTTACCCACACAAGTCAGGATTCACAAGGCGATACGATCCGCAGGATGAATAGAGAGCGCAGGATGGTGTTAGTGGCATGCCTTGCTCTATTCCATCGACGGACCAAACCAGAGGGAAAGGACAGCCGCCGAGAGGTAAAAAGGGACAGGTTGATAGAGAAAATCGGTTTTTTCTTTCTGGGCCGTGGACTCTGCATGCACTTCACCATGTTAAATTGGGAAACCACTCAAATAGATAAGGCAAAGGGAGCCTCAAACTGAGTGGACACCTTTCATAAAACCATATACCAGAATGCCCGGAAACGGCAGAGGGCCCCATATTCTAGTGTTCCGTTCCCAAACATTTATAAGTATTTACTAGTCGTTATGAAAAATTTCTCCACTAAAACCTAGCGGCGTATTCTTAGTAACTAAATCCTTCTGTTGTTTTTCGGCCGGAATGGTTCTCTCCCCTTCCCTGCAAGATGGCGGTCGCGACGTTCCTGGAGTCTACGATTGGCGGATAACATCGATCCAAGATGTGCTACGTTTCGAATAGCTGAACAGCGAGGGACCACTACGCCAACCTACTGAGTAGAATAAGCGCGCTTCATTCCTCTCGTTCTGGATATTTGGAGGACAAGTCGAGGAAGTAAAATTAGCATCGAGGCCCGGAGATTTTGAAAGATAATTAAAGCTTATCGACATTGGATTAAATGGAGTCGTCCAGAGGAACTTGGCGAACATTCTGTTACAAGAAGGTAAGCTGTTGCTGTACACTGGAGAAGGGTTTTGGCGGCCCTAAAGGAATTAAATTAGACATGATACCGCCTAAACGCTTAGCCAGCCTCTTAAGAGCTTAAGAGTGGTGAGAAGCGAGAAGCTGGACTTCTCGGTTCTCACGCCTCTAAATCCAAATTTAAAATAAACTTTTTTAATAGCAATTTGTGTATAAAAATTAAACAATTTAAAACTGTAGCTTTGACACAATGAAGAAAAATAAGAAAAGTTATGATCATTAGAAAATACCTGCTTTGCCCGAGGGATGCAAATTTCAGTCCCTTCAGTTCGATTATGCATAAGCAGGCACTATATTTAAATACTTGACTTTTGTTACAAAGCATGCATTTTAAATGTGTTTAGCTTTATAGATTTGCATTTAAAAATTTAATAATGAGAGAATGAGTTTTATTCTGGTCATACGGTCCAATATAAATAAAAATAGATTCAGATGTCAATGAATCTT
>JAAAKG020201293.1:0-23522 GCA_010014905.2 Druon quercuslanigerum | reverse complement strand
TGGTCACAAGACCCTTTCTGGATTAAGCTCACTCACACTGAGTTCCATGAATAGACCGAAAAGTAGTAGAAAAAATTTAGTCGGGACGGGCCTGACCATACCTGAAAACTCAGCAAAAAGTTTGCCGACCACTGATGTAGACTGTAGATTTTTGGGAGAAGAAGACGAAGATATGGAGCACATGTGGGTATGCGAAAGGGCATGAGGGCAAATTGAAAAAAAGTGGGTAAATGAAGTCGACAAGCAGCTGTTTAAAGATGGCAATAATGAAATCGTTGTCAATTTGTGCAAAATTTTAACCGAGGAACCGATCGTCGGTCTTTACAGATATTTGAAAGAATTCGAATCGAAGGCCAAGGAGTGCAAAGCTGTTGAATAAAAAATGGAGAGGGTTCATAGATTATTCATTAGTTCATAGATTGTAAGTGGATTATAATTTTTAGAATCTAAGTTCTCTATTCGATTGTAGTAATTAAGTCTTTTTGATGCGTAAGGGATTCATTTCGTATATGTAAATATCCATCAGGATGTACATAAGAGAAATAAATATATTCTACCTAAACAGGAAAGAGTTACATTTTTTAAATAAAAAATTGAATTTTCTGCAAAACAGTTTAATTTTCGATGAAAGAAATGAATTTTCAAAAAACAATTGAATTTACAACATAACTCTAAATTTTTAAACATATAGTTGGAATTTCAATTAAAAAAGGTAAATTTCCCACCAAAAATGGAATGGAATGGGGAAAAATTTTAAAAAGGGTGTACAATATTTTAAGAATTTATATAATTTTAGGAAAAATACGCTCAGTTTTTTGTTATGTTTATGTTGATTCAAAAAATGTGCATTTAAATTTTAATAAGTTTAAGAAATATTCAGAAATTTTGAAACTATTCAAAAACATGTAAAACTTGTAAAAATTTGTTAAGAATTTTGTAAGGTTTCACGAAAATGAAAAAAAAATTCTTTTAGGTTCCTACACAGAGCGAAATTTTAAGAGATTAATACACGGAACTGCTTCTTGATCTTATTCTAGATTTGGCACAAGCATAATTAAAATTTAAAATAATTTTTTTTTCAAAAAATTGATTGAAAAAATTGGTTTCAGACATTGTCAAAGCATCTTAAAAATTTTAAAAGCAAATTTTTTTAATTTAGCAGAATTAAAAGAAAGAGGAAAAATTTGATTAATTTGTAAAGATTAGAAGTTTAGAAGGTCTGACAAGATTAGAAAAAACAGGAATTGTCCTAATATTCGTGTGGAATTTTTTAATGAATTTTAATTTTAAAAAATGCACTTTCAAAGAAAATTCAAGATTATTTTTAAACACATCAAGCCATTTGCTAAATCTTGAAAGAAAGGTGTACAAAGCAAAATTTTTCAGTTTGGTAAGATTAAGAAGTTTAAAAAATATAAATAATCGATTAAACTCAAGAAACATTTAGAAGAATGGAAGAGATTCAAATCGAATTTTAAACTTCAATTTTTTAGAAATTTTTAGATTTTTAAAGCAGCTTAAACTATTTTTCTTAAAATCCTGAGAAAAATTTATAATTTATATAATTCAAGCTATTATAGCCTGTAATCACAATTTTTCCTAAAATCTATTCCCTAACTTCAAAAACTTTTTTAATTAAAAAAAAAAAAAACATGCTTGTATGCTTAGAGATACAGTTTGTTTACTAAAAATAAGTTGTATGCTATTAAAAAAAAGTTTATTTTAAATACACATAAAATTTCATAAATTATTTTTAAAAATTTGGCAAGATTAAAATTTTAGTATTTTATTGCTCTTAGTTTTTAAGATTTTTATATTAAATCTTGATAAAATCTAATATATATGTAAAATGAATAAATAATAAGAAAAGTCGTTAAAACGATGGATTTTCATACTTTTTGTTTGCGAAAAAGAGATTCCTCAATTTCACGAGGATTTGTTGTGTCCTCTTTGACCCTAGGCCAGAATCAAGGTAACATATTCTAAAAATATGTTCATTAGGCATAAAGATTACAGATTTTGTAAGGATTTCTTATGGAATAAAATAAGTATGATCAGCTTCTTTTTAAATTCATATGAATATAATTATTATAAAATTTTTAAGAAAATTAAAAAAAGATTTTCGAATGTAACAGATGCGTCAGGAAAGATTCTAGGAGATTTTAAAGAAATTTTTTAATTTTATAGGATTTAAAAAATATTAGAAAAATTTCTTATCTATTTAAAACGTTTTAAAGTCTTCAAGATATTGGTATCTGTCTAGAGTTTTTATCGAAAATTTTAAAAATCATTCAAAATGTAAAAAAAAGTTTCCTGTAATCTTCTAAATTTGCCCAAATATTTTAAGAAACTTTGTTTATTCTCTTGACACCTTTCGAGTTTCTTTTGAAGCTTCTTAAGTTTACCCTACGTTTCTAAATCTCTAATTTACTTTCTAAATAATGTTCTAATTTACTAAATTATTTAAATTTTTGAACTTTTTAATCTTACTGAATTGAAAAAATTGGCTTTAAAACCTTCTACACTCTTTTTCGAAATCTCAGGAAATCGTTTGATGTATTTAAAAATCTTTTTTAATTTTTTTCACGTACATGTTTCAAAATAAAAAATCATTAAAAATTTGCACACGATAATTAGGAAAATAACTCTGTTTTTTTTACTCTTTTTAGACATTTTAATCTTATAATCTTTAAAAAGATTCAAATTTTACCTGAATTTCGTTAATTCTGCAAAATTAAAAAAAACGCCTTTAAAGTTTTTCAGATTCTTTGACAATTTTTGAAATCTTTTGCAATGTCTTGAAATGTTTTAAAATAATCTTTTAAAATTATTTTTTAAAATGAAAAATTATTTTTGAAATAATGACTTATAATAATGACTTACAAAATTCTTGTAAAATCTTTACAAGTTTTAATTATTTTTGAATCTTTTCAACATTTCTGAAATCTTTTAAACTTACACTGAACATGCTAAACTCCATGAGAGACAAAAATTGCTTAAGCAAGCGATAAAAATAAGTTGTTTTTGTTTTTTGAATAAAAAACACGTATATATTTATTTGTCTGCAAGAACGATTGGGTGAATATGTCCGTTGTAATTCTTCAAACATAATTTTCTGGGCCATCATAGTACAGACCACAAACAATAAATGTATTTTACAATACAGCAATTTCGAAAGTGTTAATTAATTTATTTTCTGGTTGCCATAACAATATGTCTGGCTGCGTCTGTCTGTAAGCACGATAACTTTAGAAAAAAATGAACTATTATAGTGTCGAAAACTGAAGGTCAAGTTCGTTAGTCAGCCATTTGATACCGATAAAAAAAATTACCAGAGTTATAGCACTTACAAAATTAACAAAAATAAACAAAAATTAAAATATTAAGCTAAATAACGCACGATATGAAAAAAGTCAAAAAACTAACAACGTTACTTCTTTAAGGCGCTGCAAGATTATCATAACAACTTTTGAAATTTTTTCGGAAAATTGAAAATTCAAACTTTGGCGGCACAAAAAATAATGAAAAATAAAAAATTTCATTTTTCGGTCAAACTATGCAAGATACGACAAAAGACTGATGGATAAAAATTGTGTACCTAAAAAAGATTTAAAAATGTCTTATTATCCACTTTTTCACAGAACGCGTAGTTTTTGCTTTATTCGTGAAAAAAATAGCATTAAAAAGAGAAAAATTAAATTTTTCGACAACCGTCACATGATGCGAAAAAAACAAGAGACAAAATTTTTTCACCTAAAAAAGATCTTTAAATTTGTTATTAATCATTTTTTGATACTTTTAATGTTGACATAAGCCAACATCAAAATCCAAAATAATTTATGCAAAATAATTTATGTTTTCAACTATCATGGTGTATCTTAAAAAATCCACAATGATAAACATTACTGATGTATTGGATATTTTCACATTTTCTCCTTTTCATAAACAAATTTTGTACACACGGAAAATCTAGTTATCTTTGGCCGTATTCAGAACAGCGGTTCTCGTTTCCGATAAAGGTCACAATTGGAACCGCCGACCAATCAACGCAGAAAAGAACATGAAAACTCTGAATAACATTTTTTTGAATAATAACTAAATTACACATGAAATGTATCAAACATAAAGTATCAGTTTTAAAGTTTAAGAATATCTCACAAAATCGTTTAAATTGGATAAAAAGTGACAGATTTATGATGCAGAAGCCATCACGTGGAACATAAACTCAAAAAGAAACATCAAATGGAACAAAATACATTTGAGACGAAGAATGGTTAAAAAATTGGTTTAACTTACAGTTAATTTAAGGCGGCGATGTGCATTAAAGCATTTTTTTCAAGATTTCGTGCAATTTTTATGCCCAAAAGGACATTTTTCATTTGGTAATGTAACAATATGAAGAAGTTATGTTTTCGTGACAAGTAAGAAAGAAAATCATACAACAAATTTAGAACTTGATACTTTTCGATTAATTATTTTTTTTCAATTATTCAAGCCATACTTTTGTATGAAAGCACTTACATTTTTTATTAATTATGATAAGCAATGCATTCTTCTTTGCATAAAAGTACGTCGCATTCTTCACACATGAAATTGTTCTTTTTATTCCTCCTTTCGTTTTGCAGACTTGGCATCTTTTCGGATGTGTTTTTTTTAATCAAGTGACACAAAGGAAAACGTCTAATTGAATAAAATACTTCTGAGTGGAAGAATTGTTAAAAATTCATTTAATTTACATTTAATTGAAGGTGAAGTTCTGTATTAAAACGAGTTTTTGTCATATTTCGTGCAGTTTTTGCATGTAAAAGGTCATTTAATATTCTGAAATAGTAAAAAGGCGGAAGTTATGTTTTCGTGGTGGGTAAGGAAGAATCCATGTATCATGCGGGCTAAACTATTTTTGAATCCGGGACATTCCCCTCCCCCCAAATTTATTTTTAAATTTTTTTCGTAAAATATGAAAAATATCGCAAAAGCACAAGAGACGTCTTTCATAGAACTTTTTTAGACGTGCAAACTTCTATCTTAACGTTTTTTCGTATACATCATAGTCTCCGAAAAGAGTAGAAAATTCGTCTGTAACAAAAAAGAATTCTTCTAACTAAAAGTTATTTAGCAAGCATCAAGCTTACAAGATATCTTCATCATCAAAATACAAATTAAAACAAAATGACAAATTTAAAAATGGTTCTTTGAGAAAATTGATTTTTAATTTTTTTCAGAAAAACCGCTAAACGATGAAGGCTATTACAATCAAAAATAAAATAATAAAGATCTTAATTAGACCGTAAGTTATAGGGGTTTAAAGATATATCAATATTTAATGTATATTCGGTTCAGTTTTAATTCTTCTAGAATCAAACCGAAGCGCCTATGACAAACCCATCAAACCCGTCCTCGGTTTGCGGATAGAGGGCTCCTGTAACAAGAGTTTCCGCTAAAAATGGTTGCAAAAATTAATAAGCACTCGCGGGTGGTCCAGGGGTGAACCCGAAGGAGTTAACCTCGAAGCGGAGGTGTGAAAACCGTGTCGAAAGCTGAATGGCACATGGGCGAAGTGTCTAGAACGGTGACTCTGGGATATTGGGCGACCTATCACAGTACGCAGCCTGATCCTTGCTTGCGGGTCTCTACAAGGATGGACGAACATAGTTGTAGCAAGCGCGATTCAAAGCAATAGATCGGCGTAGAGCTCCCTATAATGGGTCGGCCAACAATGCCGACCACTCTAGAGGTGAGGGAGCCAGTGAAGATGGAGTCAATGCGATGGATCGACGAAATTTTGGGGCTTTTAGGTGGAAGTAGCGACAAAATCACAACCTGCTAGAATGCTACGATGTGATTGTAACTGCTGAATAAGAGATGCATAGACAGATCGATGGCACTTTGGAAAACCAGATTTACTATCTTATCTGGAAAAAATCGTGTGACAACTAACAAGGTTAGTTGAGGGACACATTTCAGAGATGTGTCATTGAGGGGGATACCATGAGCCCACTCCTCTTTTGCCTCATATTATTGCCACTATCTCTAGCACTTCGCCATTCCCAGAATTGGAAACTGGAATGGAATTTAGGTTCGAAAAATGTACCAAGGTTAATTTGAAGCGAGAAAAACTTATTGGGATCTCTGTAGACCATGAGCTCATCGATAGAAGCGCTACACGACGCCTTTGCGTTGGAGAGACTTATCCGTACCTGGGCGTGCCACAGAGCCGCATTCAGAATGTGACATCTATCACGGATACTCCCCGAAGCAGCTATAAACGTCTCATCCAGCAGATTTGATCTTCCTAACTGTCGACGAGGAACAAACTATCTGTAACGAACATAATTGTTGTCCCGGCAGTACTCTATACATTTGGAGTCGGTCCATGGACGAAGAACGAGCTCAGATCCCTTGATATCGGGACACAAAAAGTTATGCACATAAACAAAAGCATGCATCTTAAGTCTTCTGTTCCGCAACTCTATGGAAGAGATACTCTTCTTAAAATGTTAGGAGCGTTTCTGTACAAAGCAGCGGAGGAGGCTGCTGAAACATTCGGTTCTTAATTCCAGTACCAGGAATGAGCAGAATGCATCAAATCTTATCTATCTCGAGCATTCACTCCTGAAAGACCGGATTCAGAAAGCAGAGGAGAAAAACTTCCGGGAACAGCTCCTCGATAAGAGGATGCACGGCATCTTCCAGAGAAATGTGGGGGACCAGTCAATGTCGTTTGAGTTATTTTTTGCTTTCTTTAAATCACCCAGATTAAATTCGGGCACGGATGGTTTCATTTTGGTATGTCCAGACGGTGTCATTTCCACCTTAACATTCCATCGCCACACTTAGAGCCAAGACATTCCCGATGATAACTGCAGGCGCACACATACTATCTAGCTGTCCAACTCGTGAGGGAACGACTTACATCCAAAGGCACAATGTGACACTAAGAATGCTTTATTACCATCTCTGTGACTCTTACGGCATTAACCTTAATATCGCTCCGCTAAACGCTCCTAGGGAAATAGAGTCAATTGTCAAGAATGAGAAGTGCCGCATATACTGGAACTTTATATTATCGACAACTGCTTCAGTGCGCACTCGAGTTCTCATTGACTTTGATAAGCGAACCATGTTATCGAATTTTCGGCACCAGCTGAGAAAAACATCACAGCCATTTACAGCAAGTCATTTTTTCGAAAATTTTCAAGGGAGGAAAACTACTACTTTACAGATGTACTCCCACATTACTAAAGAATATTTGATTTAAATGTTTATATTCACCAAATTATACGCATTTCCGTGCACATACTTTGACGTGTTATATATTTAGCAATTCAAAGGAAGGTGTTCTCAAAATTAATACAAGAATAGTATAAGTTTTCTAAGCTTCTAATTATCGTAGAAGCTTGTACAAAGCTGAATATCATTCAACAAAATAAAGGAATAAAATGTCTTTACTTTAAAATTTCCATTATATTCATTGTTGTTCTTTTTCGGTTCAAATAGATATTTAGTGCTGTGACTCAAGCCAATTTTACGGACGCTACATGGCTTATATGTTTTCAACAGCAAATTCGCAAACGTAAAAAACTGCGTGCTGTTCAAAGTTCGTGAAACCATGTTTTTTTAGATTGTGATGAAGATATAAACAATGTGATTAGTCGAACGTTGAGATTGATTAATTTGTTTGCTTTGGAAAAAATTAAAAGCGGCAAAATTGATGGCCAAAATTCTAATTTTGGCAATAATGCACGCACACTGCTAAAAAGGAAATTTACTTTGCTAAAGTACGTGACAGTCCTGTTTATTTTTAAAGAAATATTTATTTGAGGCAAATAAATATATGGACTTTGAATAAAAAAAATTTTTTCTTTCAGTCAGACAAATGGTATTAGGAAAATGTTAAGATTGCTTTATTCAAAATTACGACCTATTGGTCGGAGGGAAATATTTCTTTGAATCAAAGAAATTTTAATAAAAGACAAAAATGTATATTTTAAATTAATGTACCAGGAATAAGAATGAATATTTCTTTGAACTGAGGAAATTTGAATTAATGGAAACATATTTTAATGTCAAAACAATATTCCTTAGGCTACAAAAAACTGTTTCTTCACATCAAATTTGTTGAATATTTGAAGCAAAAAAAGTATCCCACTGATTGAAAAAAAATATATTTTTTTGCCTAGACCATGCGCCAGTGCAATAACGTAGTTCGTACTTCAATTGTAGTACATATTTTTTTAAATGAGCAACTGGATCCTTCCAGCTTAAATGATAATTAACATTATTATTGGTACACATAATTAGTTTGAACAAGTCACATAATTTGAAATCTGGATCAACCGGAAACAGAAAAATTCGATGAAAACCACCTACAGCAGGAATTGAACTTGTGTCCATCGTGTGTAAAGTCCACAGCGATGACCACAACTCGACAGCAACATGGAAACACTAAAGGTCGACTTAGAATGCTGCGGCTGATCCTAAGCTGGCCGTACGGCAGGAGTTGTATGCATCAATCAATGTACTGCTTTTCATTAAATCTTATGGAGCCCTTTTAAATGCTGCGGCGGCAGCTGTACGATAGGTGAAAGACAAGAAGCCGGACGACGCGAATGCTTCCAGTAAGTAGCCTTGACGCACAGTCGTGAGGGTTGTCTGAATCGTTGAGCAAGAGTTTTGTGAAAAATTTTATTTTGAGTGCAAAATTATGGACGATTTAAAGTTGGTGTGTTCGCGCGGTAGTATCCATGCATATTTGATGCAAAACATCAGTTTTACAAGGACATTCAGATTTAAATGTTTTGTTGAATATTCGTCTTTTTCATTCAATGTAACTGTTCTACTCAATGTTAAATTTAAATCTTTTTTGGTATTTGGTTAAAAATTGTTTTCTTTTTGGTTGAAATATTAGCAATTCAATTTTTTGTGTGATCAAAAGTTAATGTAGTTACTTGAGAATTTGCGTTTTTTGGTTGGAAATTCGACTACTAAATTGATACAAAATTGATCTAAAAAGACGATTTTCAAACCTAATACTTATATTATCGACAAAAGAAGAATATTTTTACCCAGTTGTATTTCTAACAAAAGAAGGTTAAATATTTCACAAAGGAGTCAAACTTCCTATAAAATCTTTTAGTTTCATAACCCTAAAGCATGAATTTGATACGAATAATATACTTTGTATTCACTCTAACAGATAATTATTTAACTAAATACATACCTTTTTTTTAGCAAAAAGATTAATATTCAAGTAAAATTATGAATCTTCAACCAACAAGTGAATTTTTAACAAAGTAGTTTTGGAACCCTTCAAGATCTCTTGTCGAATACAAGGCCTGAGCTTCATTCGAAACTGCATCTTTTAATAAAAGTAATAGAATATCTCCCTCCACGTCAAGGCGCAGATGACGAATCTGTACTGATATAGTGAGTGCAGTCGTCGCATTGGAAATCTAACATGCGTCTGTGGTAACATGTTGGTGGCGACTCATGGTTGATGCTGCCACATACTGTCACGGCTGTGTAACTGCACGGGCCAACAGTTCTTGGAATTATTAAATCAATCGCTTGTATACAGGCGTTCTTGTGTACTTCGTTATTTGATAGTTTTACCTAAATCTACGATGCGGAGACAGAACGATTTTTTAAATTAAACTTTAGGGGAGTGTTTTTGACTGCCAAAAGAAAGTTTTCATTGCTATTAGAACTTCGCGCAAATAACTTTGTTTTTTCGATATGCGTGCATTATTTCCAATATTGGAAATTGGTAAACTTTACTGGTTTTTATTTTTTTTAAAGCAAACGAACGAACCAATCTCAACGTTCAACCACTCACGTTGTTCATTTTTTTAAATATTTTTCATTTATAATTCAACGTTTTTCTCGGAGATTCATAACTACATTAGGGTGGCCCAACATCAGACTTTCGATTTTTTATTACTTGCAACTGGAAACCTGTTCCTCACACTGAAAAACTAAAGTCCATTTTTTAAAATAATTTTTAAACAATATTTAGAGGTGGCGCTAAGCATGTTTCTTCATGCTCAAATCTAACATATAAATTATTTGAAGAATCTAATGAAATTTTGGAAACTCCTTATTCAGTGATCAAGAAGGTGGTTTATAAAAAAAAATAATTAAGATTATTTTTTAAGTCTAAAACATGGCTGTTTTTGCCGAAAACCATGACTTTCGTGAGCTTCTTTCAGGCCCTAAATATTGCTTGTTATCACTGAAAATTACAACACTTGTTGCTCATAGATTCCGGATGCGACCTTATGAAAATCGTAAAATGCAATTTTTCATATCAATCAGACTTTTACCAAAAACCAGAAATGAATTGTCATAAAGCGACGCAAGCAGTCCATTAATTACTTATTTTATGGTGGGCGTGTTGCCTCGGCTCATCTATTAATGGTCTACTATAGTGTATACCTAAAAAATCCCAAAATATGTATCCCAATCGTAAATACAGTAAATATCAATTTCGTATTTGAAATTATTATAAATAGAATCTTTACATAGGCTGATTTAGTTGTAATTGATATTATTTAACCAAATAATTATTCTAAATTATTTAAACATTTAAAATTATTCAGCGTCCAAATTGTGCAACTAATAAATTGTTTTACCTATAACAATATTTACTAACAATTAATATTTTATAAAAATTGCATGAACAAATAATTATTTTTAATTATTCAAACATTTGAAATGCGGACCATCAGCAAATTTCCAACTAATAAAATGTTTTTATTGATAAAAATTGTCAACAAAAAGTACATTTCTACTTTGTAGAGGACAGTTAATGAATGCTTCTTTAAATTCGATCTATGCATTTGAAACAAATAGTCTTGTTGAAAATGTTTACAAGTTCAGAAAAGCAGCTAGTAGACTAGTTAAGGTAGAAGAAACCTTTAAATTCTTATGGTCCATTCTGATAACCTGAGCCCAAGACCATAAAATTCGCAGGTAAGTACCTCTCCCACTTCTCCATAATCCGCTTACTGTAACAAAGGTGCCAAAGAAAAGTTAGTGTTTCCTTGGACAGTTGACGATTTTATGAACTTCGATAGATTATTGAGCCGAAAACTTTGAAAGCATGGCGCCCTCTAAATAGTATTTCAAAAATTATTTTAAAAAATAGACATAAGTTTTTCAGTATGAGGAACAGCATGATTCGTGAACTTTGAACACCGCGCAGTTTCTTTCATTTGCGAATTTATTGTTGAAAATATATAGACCTTTATTCCAGTCTTCAACACTACACAAATATTCAGAGTATATTCTAACGGTTAGTTGTACCTAAGTCGGTTAGTTGCAAATGAAAATGGGTAGTTCCAAAAGTCAAAAAGGTTAATTGTAAAAAGTAAATCTTGAAATGATTTAACATAATTAGAGATAAAATAAGTGTGATAACTGTGGTTACGGGACTGCAGACGCCATCTATAACGCGGGAAATGCAGATATTCAAAATAAACTCAAAAAACTGTTTCATTGTTATATTTTGAAAAGTCGGATTATGGATTTCTTTTTTTTTTTAGTTTTCGAGTATTATATATTCGGGCAGTTGCAAATTCGGCTTAGAATATACTCTGCAAATATTTACAATTCCACATCGCTTCCATTCTAAACTTTTGCCCTCCAGACGCATAATTGGCCGTTCGCTGACTGGCCTACAAATCGAGCCTTTTTTATTATTGCGCTCTGAAAACAAATTAACAATCTCTTTAAGCGGAGATTACGTATAACTTCTTTGATGCATTATTGGACATAATAAAAAGCTATAAATTAATAAACTCAACTTTATATAATTTTTTTTTATGATCAACTAAAATTCTTTTAGTTACTTAGATTCCAAACATTTGTTTTATTAATGCACAAGTGCACAAAACATTTCAAATTACGAAACTACAACATCAGTCGATCTTATACACACAATTTCGAAAAATATAATTCAAAATTCGCAATTATAAATTGGTTATTGCTAGTATAATAACTGGTTTAGGATGGTGTTGTATACTGCAGGGGTGGAGGGGATCAAATAAACATCTAAACTTACTGCGTTGTAGAAATGAAGAAAAGATTCCCGTGAATGAAAAGGAGCCGCTAAAACAGAAAACAAGAAATATTTTATGAAACAAGTGTAGTACTGCGAACCATATTAGGACAGTATATATATATATATGGAAAAATTGTCCGACGCTTCATAGGCTACGCGTATTATCACCCTCAATATGAAGCTTGATCGAACCAAGAAGATAAGGATGCCCGTTCGGGGAAGCACCTCAGCCATTTAAATGCACGAACAAGTACATCGAAATGTTACCAGCGGGGTCCTCTTGGAGTTTGGAGCTTCTAGCGTCTCCTCACCCATTCCGAAGGGACATTGTGTTACATCGGGAATCTCGTTGATCCGTTCATGCGCGTCACTAATTAGATATCGAGGCATTGGGCTATTTTTTTTTTTTTTTTTAGAGGAGGTGAGCATTGCGTCACCCCAAAAGCAGTAGCTGCCCATCCACCTTTGGTCACCCGATTCCCATGCGATTTCTAGTTAAGTGGGCGGTTACAGCGTTATAGATCTTGAACGCTGCTAATCCTCCCACCAACACCCGGGAGGACACGCTCTTAATGTCCCTCTGGACGAAACCCCACCCCCTCAGGTCACATGCTGTGCTTGAGTCCCAGACACCTTATCCAGTTAAGGGTTGCAGAGTTGAAGACGATGTGCTGAGGAGAAATACGGTATTTTCTGCAGATGTACGCAGTCACGTCCTGATTCTGCTGGTATTTCCGGATCTTGTTATTGTGAGCAGTTCTGAGATGGAACTGCACATTAATAAATTTTGCATCAACGACTATGGCGTGAAGGTCTTTTATCGCCAGAAGGTCAGGCTTTCGCACATCTAAACTGGTGTTAATGCGCGGCTCATGGAAGACAATGCTTCCATGATCGCGAAGTCGTTGAGCAACATATTTTGTGACGGCGTCGTACCTACGAATACGTGCAACGCCTTTGCACTTGCTCAGGACTAATCCGGACTCTTCCTACCCAATTGTAACGCACCCCTAAGGCCATCCATTCGTCCCCCTATTGATGGATCGAAACTTTCTCCAATCAATCTCGAAGGTGTTTTTGGTGTCAATCGTCATCTTCTTATTTCTTCCAGATGGTCGGAAGCCCAGTGTGAAACTCTTGTCGATGTTAATCGACAGTCCACAACTTTGACCCGCGAGGACCTACTACTCGCGAATTTCACAAAGGAACATGATAAATGTTCCGCTGTGTAATCAGTCCGAGCCAAGAAGACCAGGTGCCTCATCAGGGGAGCAGATTGGCCGTTTACAGGTACATGAATGGACCTGGAAACGTTACCAGCGGGGACCATCGAGGAGGTCCTGCTCTTAGTTTCTCTCTGCTCACTAGTCCCTCACATTAAAGTGAAGTGAGCAGAGACACTTCACCTTGTTTGCGAAGAGCACTTTCGTGCTCTTCTCCCAGTCACTGGCCTTTCACCACTGGTCAGCTTTTTTCGAATTCTAATTTTCAAAACTAATTTAACCCTTAACTGTCACTGGGCATCCTAAGGCCTCCAGAGTATTTTTCAAAGAATATTTAAATATGATGCACGCGGAATTTAACACTGTAGCAGGTTAATATAGCGTTAGCTGTTGTAGAGTTTAAGTTTTTTTTAATACAGATTGTGAGATTGTGAATTACGTCGTAAGTATTAGCAGTAAAGTGAAGATTTTTTCCAATAACTAACATTTAAAAACATGGCCTCAAATTTGCGAAGTCGATAAGTAAGAAAGCAACTGCAAGACTAAGATGCAATTCCCTTCATTCAGAAGACCAATGTGTGACACGCATCGCCAATACTTGTGTATTGAATGTGCAGGACAAGAAGAATTTATTTTAATTAATTTGCACTGAAACTTTCTCTATACGTTTCTACCCTTTTAAAACAGCTTTTTTATATTGAAATGTGAAGAGTAGTTTAAATCTTTTAGTCTATTATGAAAAAAAAAAACATCTCGTTTTTAATAAACCTTGGTACTAAAAAGTTTTTTATTTGTTAAAACATAATTTATCTTTGTTTTCATTAAAGAATGAATAAAGAGATTTCAAGGATCTTTTTGCAGAATTTACTAATTATTTTAAAGATTGCAATGAACAGACTTTAATATTATATAGTTCAAGTTGAAGATACTAAATAGTAAAAGTACACATTTTTTTGCGGTAGTCAGCTTAAAAGTTTTAAAAATTATTACTTGTAAATTTTCATGTTAAATTATTTTCAAAATTAGAATGAGCCATGCCTGTACAATAGATATTTCGAGACATTTTCAGATTTAAAAAAATTCTCTAAATATTTCTAATGATTGAAAAAAGTTTTAAATATTTAAAAGGATTTTGAAAATCTCACAAACATTTCACGGATCTCAAAGATTTAAAAAAGGCGTACACACCACATTTAAAAGATTTCACAACAATTTCACAAATATTAAATTTTTTTAGAGATTTAAAAAAGGCATGTAACCAAACTAAATATTTAATCAAGATTTTCAAACTTAAAAAGACTTCAAGGATTTTAATTTTTTTAAAGGGTAAAGTAAATTAGATTTTAAAACATTTCAAATGTATGAAATGATTTCAAATTTTTTTAGATTCCAAAACATTTCACGAAGATTTTAAACATTTTAACGATAATAAATTGATATAAAAGATTTTCAAAGGATTTCAAAAATAATTCACAAATATTTAAAAGAATTTATAAGGATTGCAATCTATGCAAATATTAAAAAAATTTAAATATAATTTTTATGATTTTAATCGACGAAAAATTTCTCTTGAAGATTTCAACAGATTTCACAAACATTTCATATTAATTTCATAAAATTTGCAAGTTTATTATGACAAAAAGTTTGCCGCATGAAACAAACTGCGCAAAAATTGGCTTGCGCAAAAATTGGCAGCGATTGGCTTGCTGTTCTCCCGCTCAAAGGGAGAGTTACTATACTGTTAGGACAAGAGAGAGGTTACGCACCAAGGATGATCCAAAAAGCTATGGTCCCGCCACGCGCAAGTAAAAAGTCAACCAATCAAGAGAAACGTCAAACTCCATCAACTTTTAAAAGGACGTCGCGCGGAAAATTTAAACCAAGTTAAATGTGAAGTGTGCTTATCACAGAATTAACTCGAAGTTTCTTGTAAATAAGTATTTAAATTGGAACAAAAAAAAAAGCATGTGTTTATTATGTGTATCGAGTATGAAAAGGAACCAATTATGAAATTATGAATTTACTGTGTTTTTCAAAACATATTTTATAAGAATCTTGTATTAGACGTGGACTGTAAATATAGAAAGGAAAAAGTAAGTTTTAAAATCGCCAAAACTTATATTTATCAGAAGTGTAATTATTATAAATAAATTATAGGTAATGTAGTTTTGGAGGGAAAAAAATTGCAAAGTCGGTTCAATTTTTTTATTTGATTGTTGAACTTATCAGAAAGAATGATTATTTCTGAAAAAGGGAATGTCGCCCTTAAAATTTGTTTTAACACTTCGAAACTTTGCACGTACATTTTATTATTGATTGCACTGTTTTTGTATTAGAAATAGAGTAACAGTAAAGTAATAGATACATAGAGTACAAACGTAACACTTGCATAGTATTATATGTTTTTTTTATGTTGTGAAAGTGATAGTATACTTTTTAGATTGATTTTTAGCTTTAGATAAATTAATAAGTGCGTTATTTATCGATGCAGATGTCTGTATAAGAGGAACTCTGTGACATTAGATAGCTTGTGAAAAATACAGCTGCAGTCTCATATTTTGTACAGTCTTAAAACAAAATGTTTGAATAACAATTTTTCTTGATTTCGTACGAAGTTTAGTGTTGAAGATTAACATAAACATTCACCGTAGAACATGCAACAATTTGGTCAAACATAATTACTTCAATTATTGTTGTTATTCAAACATTTTGTTTTAACACTGCACAAAATATGAGACTGCAGCTGTTTTTTTCAAAAGCTATCTAATGTCGCAGAGTTCCTCTCATACAGACATCTGCAACGATAAATAACGCACTTATTAATTTATCTAAAGCACACAGCCTTTTTAAAAAAATTTACAAATTCATATTTGCAAGGTTTGTTAAAGAAAATTGGTCGTGCATATGCTACTGTAAGTAAAAATCAATGTAAAAATTATACTATCACTTTCACAACATAAAAAAACATATAATAATATGCAATTGTTATGCTTGTACGGTATGTATTTATTACATTACTTTTCATGCGGCAAAAGTTTTGTCATAATATACTTGCAATTTTTATGAAATTAATATGAAATGTTTGTGAAATCTGTTGAAATCTTCAAGAGAAATTTTTAGTCGATTAAAATCATAAAACTGATATTTAAATCTTTTTAAATCTTTGCAATATAGTGTACAGAAATTGTGCTGAAATCTTTCAAAATCCTTATAAATTCTTTTAAATATCTGTGGATTATTTCTGAAATCTTTTGAAAATATTGTATATTAATTTATAATCGTTAAAATGTTTGAAATCTTCGTGAAATGTTTTGCAATCTAAAAAAATTTGAAATCGTTTCATACCTTTAAAATGTTTTAAAATCTAATTAACTTTACTATTTAAAAAAATATATTTAGACAAATTTTTTAAATCTGAAAATGTCTCGAAATATTCATTTACAGCCATGGCTCAATCTAATTCTGAAAATAATTTAACGCAAAAATTTACAAGTAATAATTTTTAAAACTTGTAAGTTCAATACCGCAAAAAATGTGTACTCTTACTATTTAGTATCTTCAACTTTAACTATATAATATTAAAGACTGTTTATTGCAATCTTTAAAATAATTAGTGAAGTCTACAAAAAGAGCCTTGAAATCTCTTTATTCATTCTTTAATGAAAACAAAGATAAATTATATTTTAATAAATAAAAAACTTTTTAGTAGCAAGGTTTATTAAAAACGAGATGTTTTTTTCATAATAGGCTAAAAGATTTTAACTACTCTTCACATCTCAATATAAAAAAACTGTTTTAAAAGGGGAAAAAATCAAATTCAACGACGCTGGACATCCTACTTTTTTATGTCATTCCAATGAATATTATGTATACATATATATATTGCCATGGTAAACTAAGATGGTGGACTTTTGACGTCGCGCGGCTTGAGCGTTTTCTCGTAAAAGTTTTTGGGTCATGCGCAAGAAGCTACGGGCAAATAGCGCGCAACGCATTTAGTGTTGCAGCTCTATCATCTGGGCGAGCAGCTCGTCCAAGATTTTTTCATTGTACCATATTAAGACAGAGATATAAGTTTTTTCGGAAACCTAATGATTGAGGTCAGAAATCATTGACGCAAGACTAGCAGTGTAATCCATTCGGGCGCGCACAATAGTAAACAGAATTTGTTTGAAAATGTAAGTCTGTATACTAGTGTAGCGATTGACGAGTTCAATCATCTATACAGTAGGGACAACTACTCTTAAAGCCAATCTAAAGAAAACTGCTTCACTAACTGAATAGCATTAAGTAATATTATTCGTAAACTGACATGATTCACACAATGTGCATATTGCACAATGTAAAGCTGGCATTGTAGAATCGTTGGTAGACGTTCCATTACAGCAGCTCGAACCAGGTAATGTAATATAATGATAAATTAGCAACAAAAAAAGTTTTTCTTATAATAACTGCACTCAATTTATTTTTTAAATTACATAATTGCAAGCGGTCACTTACAAACATAAGCGAACGCTCCAACGCAATGGAACATCGCACCCCGCTGTGGATTTGAACCCTACCTAAACAACCTAAAACCTAAGCCTATATATCGGACGCTCTACCTAATTGCGCTAATGTATCGTTTAAATTCTATTGACAAAATCTCAGCCAAGATTTTACGCTGACAAGGCAGGGCTAACATAGAAATATTTTTTTGTTTTACACATTTTATATGAACCGGTGAATTTAAAAATGTTCCATGCAAATATTTCAATTCAATTAATTAAAATGTTAATAGTTAAATCTTTAATTTAAATATTCATTTAATTTGTGATTTCTATTTAAATAGTAAAGCTAGAACATTTATTCGATTTATTACTTTCAGATGTATTATAAATAAAAAATATTAAAATTTTAATTTAATATTCTAGCTTAAAAAAAGAATCGAATGCTCATAGTTCTACTAATCTTATTTAGTAAAAATCTCACAGTAGAAACAAAAGCAGCTAATACAAACAATTTATTGAAACATTCGAGTTAAAAAATTGTTTAAGTTACAAAATACTTAAACATAGTTAAGTAAAGTGAACGATGTTTATTTACTTTTTTAAAATTTTATTCCTGGAACAATATTTGAAGGCTTGCAGTATACATAATTAGATAACAAACAAAAACGATTTTTTTTAAAAGAGCGAAATAACATTCCGTAAAATCGAATTTAGCCTATAAAAAATATATATTTTAACCACTATGAATCAAATATTTGCCAGGGCAGACCAGCCATGTTTACCCTGCTATGGCCTTTACACATGACCTTAATTTCTTGTATTAACAAACTATCACTTAATTTTAGAGAAATATTTAATTCTTTGTTTTTTTTTTTTCAGATGAGTGAAAAAACATTACGTAAAATCTAAATTACAATTTAAAGATAAAACGCCCACTTTCAAGTTGAAATGTTGCAGAAAATAGTCCGACAAAGGTTGATAAGAAAAAGTTATCTAGTTTCGCGAAACTAGATGTTGAAATCTGTACTTTGAAAGTGACACTAAGCTACAATGAGAAGTCGACTACAGGTTCCGACAAAAAAATAAAATTTTTAGTTTCAAAAAGTACTTGGTTATAAAAATATTACGTTTCTGAATGTAGGTAAAAAAGGTTTGAATAAAAAAAATTACTGTTCCGAGAAAATAAAGATTGAAGGTTTCGACATCACAGCATGACAGACATTTTTTTGCAAAAAGGCCGATACAAGTAATAAAATTACTTTTTGTTAAACAGAATATAACAATTTCTAGAAATATCGATGCTGAAAGAAAGAAAAAATTTTTTTATTGTTATACTATAAAGTAGATTTTGAAAAAATCCTTTAACACAACGTGTATGAAATAAAATAAAAAATGTAATATACGGAATATATTATATAATATATATTTTAATATAATAAAAAATCAAATAGCATGTATTACGTATGAAATAAATAAGCTACTTTTCAAAAAATATATTGGGTATTTAGTTTTGTGCTGCAACCTTCAATTATTAGTTAATTTTTTACATTATAGTTGAATATTTTGAAATCATTATTTATGTTACAGTTAGTCAATTCGAAACCTTTTACTACCAAAATTGATGAATTTTAAACTCTTTTAATTCAGAATTGTTAAAGCCTTCTAAACTACGCCTAATGAAATTTTATTTGAAAAAGAAGGATTGGAAATTAAGACTGAAAAATAAAATTTTTTAAACTGCATGACGTGATACTTGAAAATGTCACAAATTAAACTTATCAATGTCAAAAGAATTTAAAATCGAATTATATAATTTAGATTTTCATAATTAAATATAGGGATAGTGACATTTAAAATACTTTTTTTTCTGGTAAACATTAAACAATATCCCAGGCAAATAATAAATTCACGTTTCTCCCGATTTGTCCTAATATTAAAAAATTCCCCGTCCAACAGCCACCATGCATCTTGAATAATAAACTATTGCATTTCTAAAAACAGAATTAACTACCTCCAAAACTTCAGACTTGATGAGGTTCAGTTCTTCTCAGAAGTAATTTAATATACCACGACGTGCAATGATCATATATGAATTCAGCGGTGACAATAGCGCGGCCACGCTCCGGGTTGTGAAACAAAAAATCGAGGACGCCCTCCAAAAGGCACCCGAGATCGTCTAATCTAGTAGGACACGAAATCGCACACATAATCCAATGTGGGTGCAAGTCTTTTGACGTGCAGCGGTGGTTAGACCACTTTGCAAAGTGCGGAAAAGGCTTACAGAGGATAGAGATCCGCCAGAACGAGATGACACAAGCCGAACAAACATCCGATATACAAATCGGTAACACGATGAGTATCCCAGAAGCCTAGGAACCACGAAGCACGAACGGTTTGCAGACTAGGTTCTTCTCCACTTCGTGCGTTACGCTCGTTTGCGGGTATCCATGCCATTGAACTGCCCTCTTATCTCTCGTATCGCCCAATCAAAATCCCGACATCATCCTTTGCGGCCATTGGCTGACAGCGGACACTACGTGGACTATAACTGGTTAAATACTTTAAGTTGCCATAGGTAACCGTTCATATCAACAAAAGTGCTGGGTCGATACAGCTCCTACTAGCTTATACTTTCTGCCTTACCTTCCACCTTCCATTTAATTCTAACATCGAAGACTACTGACCCTCGCCAATCAAGGTTATCCCCACTCCCCTCCTGTCTCTGAGGATGATATTATAGAACTTCATGACTGCTACTCAATTAGCGTATCGGATTTCAGACTATCATATTCTTAATTTTGGACTAGAGTTTTCTATTCGATACGAAAGAAACAAAATAAACTTTTAAAGGACTTTCATTTTTTTAAGTCTCATATAAGTATATAATGGCATTAACTTGATAAATAACCAACTAATCATAAATAAGTGATATCTACTGTCCAACGGAAAAATATAGTAAGTGACATTTTTCACAAAGGTAATTTCCCCAAACAAAATTTTCTAGCTACTTACATAGGCTAAATTACTCAGGCTATAGTTGAAATATTTCAAAAGTAGGACACTACCATGTTCTCGTGAAGTAGACATACTAGTAAATATTCCGCGGAAATGTTTTTAACATTCTAAAGGAACATTGCTTGAATGTGACTGTTTGCCACATAAAAATTCCATTCGATCACGAAGATGAAAGTAGACTAAGAAAAATGATTCAGAAAAGGTCTATATCCAAAAAGCTCGCAAGGCTCCCAAAACTTGAACTAGATCATATAAGTATTCGATTGATTTGCATAATTGAGCGCTCCGATTCCAGAATGGGACATAACTCGTTAAAGTTGGAGGGAGGTTGGTCCCTAGCAATTAAAAATCGTAGTTTAAAAATTAGATTTTTGAAGAATGCATTCTTATAGGAAAGTAGATGGCGCATCTTTTTTCCTTTAGCCAAAAAGTTTAATCTATTATACTTTTCGTGATAACAATGGTAATGATGTTGTTTTCTGAAGACGATTTGTAATTAATTTTTGGTCTCTCGCTCGTCGTCACATCTACAGTTTTTGGAATTTTTTTTTATGAAATCTAGAGAAAATACTCTCCAAAGTATCCTTAGAACGATGATATGAGCTAAAAGTGTATATCATTATTCATAACAAAATAAAAAATTGTTTTCTAGGCCATCCCGAATTTAATTCCTTATAATCTTCGATCGCTTCGTTTATCGAGCGAAGTTCGAGCAAATGTAAACTTCCTGTAAAGAAGTTGTTTACAAAACTATAAGGTAGTTTTCTGTGAAACCCTTTTTTAAAAAAACTGAATAGGTAAGAAACTGCGAATGCAAAACTTGGAGCGCGCGAACTAAACTCTTGTAGGCGACAGGCATACGGGCGGACTCAAATGTACGTACGCAGGTGAATGATGCTAAAGTTCAGAATAATATGAAAAGTATAAAATTATGATATATTCAAAGAATATATCAATATACTCGACATAATCAATAAACAAGTTATATAATAATATAATAATATAATAATAAATATTAAATAAAAAATATTATGAACAAGTTATATAAATTAAATTACATTTTTCAAATCACAGCTATGTCAAATTTTCTACCCATGAATTCTACAAAAATTCTATGTAATTTCCATACAATACATGTGCGGATTATGTCAAATGCATTCTACGTGAATAATTCTACAGAATTTATTCAATTTGCTTTCAATTAGTAAAACCAAGAAAGAATTGTTCACATCTAGTGCGTTTCCTACCACGAAAAGTACCCTGTGATTCTCTTTCCATTTCGAAAAAAAGAGAGAATTCCTTCCACTATGAATTTTACGAAATATTATTTAAATCGCAGAACGATGTGAATATTGTGGTAACAAAAAGCACAATGATATATTTAATTCTACAGAAACTGCACACTATTATAATGCTAGAAGAGCTAAAACGACATTTGAAGGTCATCTCATATAACTCCAGGTATTCCTTTGTTTATATTTTTATTCCTTCGCTAGCTGTACTGCAAATGGTTCCGTGCGTCTCATAGACATGGATTGTTACGAATCGCGCGCTCCAAGTTTTACATTCGCAATTATTTACCTATTCAGTTTAAAAAAAAAAAAAAGGTTTTCCCAGAAAACTACCATATAGTTTTCGGAACAACTTCTCCACAGAAAGTTTATGTTTTGCTCCAACCTCACTCGATAAACGAAGCGATCGAAGATTATAAGGAATTAAATTCGGAATGGCCTAGAAAACAATTTTTTATTTTGTTATAAATAATGACATACAATTTTCGCTTCTATCATCGTTCTAAGGATACTTTGTAGAGTATTGTCTCTAAATTTCATTAAAAAAATTCCCAAAACTGTAGATGTGACGACGAGCGAGAGACCAAAAATTAATTACAAATCGTCTTCAGAAAAAAAATATTATCATGGTTATCTCGAAAATTATAATAGATTAAACTTTTCTCCTACAGGTAAAAAAATGCGCCATCGAATTTCCTATAAGAATGCATTGTTCAAAAATCAAATTTTCAAATTTCGATTTTTAATTGCCAGGGGCCAACCTCCCTCCAACTTTACCGAGTTATGTCCCGTTCTGGAATCGGGGTGCTCAATTATGCCATACCTAGCATTTTTATTTACATCATATATGGGTATTAATTTTGTAGATAGAAATAGGGGAAAAAATAACGGAGGCTGAACATTTATTTTCGCGTTCAGAAAAGAAGAAACAATCTTTTTATAAGAAATGGTGTAGTTATTTAATAGCGCTAAATAATTTTTAACGATTTCTGTTACTGAAAAATGGATTTTTTAAAGTACATGCACATACTTAGATACACCTTACATATGCTTTTGTGACTTGAAATTTTGAAGACACATTTTTGATGCTATTGAGAATATATTTAAAAAAATATATTAACCTTTAATTTGAATTAAGGAAAGATGAAGCTAAGTAAAAACTCTTGATATATGTAGAGTATTCTCATTTATCGCATCTGGGTGAGGTTAGCTTGAAATAGTCTATAAATACTTGAACGTGACAAGTCAGCTTACTAGAGGGATGAATATAATTATATGAATAGTAAGATAATATAAGATTGAATAGTAATATTATATATGATTATATAATAATGATTACTACTTTAAGTAGTAATATAAAATAATTTATTTGTAAAATAACTACTTTAATAGTAAGACTTACTATTTGAAGTAGTAACGCTTACTATTTAAAGTAGTTATA